>JAWPHD010005650.1:0-159230 GCA_037043455.1 Cyrtodaria siliqua | reverse complement strand
AACATTTTCTCATCAAATCAACTCTGGTGGCTTTGTTTTGCATCCCTGAGTATGTATACCACACACTTTGCCATATATCTTTCACAAAAATTCCAAAAAAAAAAAAAAATATCACATTTTTAGAGAAAATCAGAAAATTTGAGAAAAGTTGCCAAAAACACTCTTAAATAGTCTAAAAGTCTGAAAATGATTTTTTTTTCTCTGTTTCTCAGTTCAACTCACCTATTCGAACAAAATAAATGCCTAGAAAATCATTTTTTATGCAATTCTGAAAAATACATGATTTCTCCTTATAGGTTATAATAGCCTAAATGAGTCTCCATTGCCCTTCCATAGTAAAGTTAGAATGTTGACAACCTGTCAAAAACTCAAACCTCGTTAGAATGCTGGGAAACTTACTTTATCATGCAAATAAACATGTCTGCTATTAAACATCAACAAGGAAATAGGGGGTTTAATACCTTCTAAGAAACATTTCTTCAGTTGTATACTAACACCGGGTCAAAGGTCAACACTATTTTTACCCCTTGCAATTTCATACCCTGTCTACTTTCACTTCTCAAATTTATACCAAAAACTGTCAAAAACATGATGAGCTGCATTTTCAAATATCAACAACATGTCCAGAATACAGTTACAGCCAAAAAATAACAGGAAACTGCACTAAAAAAATGTTTTTAAAGAAAAAAAGATTAGCACTCTTTAATACAGAACTACTTTCGACTGCACCAGGCGAGCACATCCTGTTGATTTAGTGTAATTAGACCTTAAGGAAGATATGGACTTGAAATAGCACGTTGTATAAATGGGAATATTGTTAAATATTGTATAGCCAAAACATACCATCATACTCTGCGTTCGTTTTTTGTTAAATTGATATTTCTGACACATTATTTAATAAACCAATTATTTGATAATCAAACAAAAACACAAAATATTTTTAATCCAGGCGTTTGTGGTGTTGTTGTTTTAAAGTAAAATGTGTTTGGCAATACCCTCACTTAGTAGTCGGCAAAACCCTCACATGTTCGGCAATAGCCTCTTCACATCATTTCAAAAAAGGTGAGGTAAAACAGGATTACTGGTAGGAGATAACCTTCCTTATCACATGGTTGTATTGCTTGATAATGCTTTAACCACATAACAAACATATTAGGTACCGACCATTTTGATTTCTGGGGGGGGGGGGGGGGGGGCCTGGAATTTTTTTTGAAAATATATTCTGGCCCTTGAATTGCTGAAAAAAAATATCCTGGCTCTGACTTGAAAGAAAAAAAATAAACAGTCCCTCAAATTGTTGGAAAAAAATAATCTGGCTCTGAGTCCAATTAGAGGAAAAAAATCTGGCTCCCTCTTCAGTCTATAAGATAAATGTAGATCTACTTCATCAGCCACTGGATTCAACATGGAGATGTTTAACCACAATCTGGCTACATCCACAACTTCTGCTCAGAAGTTTATTGAAATGAGTTGTAGAAGACAGTGATAGTATTCATGGTTGTAATAAATGTGATGTGCATAGATCATGGTAGTAATACATGTGGTATACATTAGTCATGGCAGTTATAAATGTAGTATACACTGGCAATGGTGGCAGTAAATGTGTTGTAAAGTGATCATGGTAGTAATTTGGTATACATTGATCATGGTAGTAATGAACATGATATTCATATAAAGTCATGGTTATAATTAATGTGGTATACATAAGTCATGGTTGTAATAAGGTCATTATTTTTTGATAATTCGTTTTACGAACCCTCCTACGACAAAACGAAATTAGGTATTTTATTATTCCATAAGGAATTTGATAGTTCATGTTTTATTTTTTTTCCCTTCCTCCTACAGCTCTGTCTTGATGGTTCTTAAAGATAATAAAAAATAATGGACTAAATGTGATATACATTGGTCATGGTAGTATGTAAATATTGCAATCCTATGAGGGTGACAGTGAACATTTGTCAACCTTCTAAGGCTATTTATTTTATTATACTGAAAAATATGTTTGAAAAAGATATTTGGTTCTGCTAAATATTCCTTTGAAATACATGGTCACTTCTCTCCTTTCAAAATCACTATTCTCAGCACCTAGAAAACATTTTCTGGCGGATGGTTCTTTATGTTCTTTCGCAATCTTCAGCTGTGAACTCACAAGTAAACTTCAAATCATCTTCAGAAAGTTGTGCAAACTGTGTCAGCCATTTTAGTAAATGTACACTGATTTTCATTTGTGTATGTAGACATACACTTTTCCACATACATAATATTATAAACTTGCTTTGTTGACTTCACAATCAAGACAAAATTATACTGGGGTGACATTACAAAAAAAATACTATCATTCAGTGACTCACTCCACATTACAAGCGATATGCGATATTACAAAAATGGGAAAATAACAGTCTTTGAACATTGAACATGGATGTTTGACATGAGGTATATTATAACTATTAATAAATATGGTATCAGTGGTCATGGTAGTAATACATGTAGTATGCATAGCTCATGATAGTACACGGGTATTCAGTGGTCATGGTAATAATGAATGGGGTATTCAGTGGACATGGTAGTAATAAATGTGGTATTTTAGTCTTAGTAGTCATGGTAGTACTAAATGTGATATACAGTGGTCATGATAGTAACACTTGCAATATGCAGTGGTCATGGTAGTAGAAAATGAGGTAAAGAGTAGCCATGACAGTTATAGATGTGATGTACTTTGGGCATGTTAGTAATCAATGTAGTATGCAGTGGTCATGATAGTATTATAATACAAGGGTCCTGGTACTTGTGCGATGGACTTTGTGAATATCATCAACAAGTAAATGGACTTGAGAAGCAGTTTCAGCCACATGCAATGCCAGGTTACAGACAAAGTCATGCACTATATGCCAGTGTTAATAAGAATGGTATGGAACATGGTAGTCATTGCCGTGTACAAAACGATCCCCTACCAAACAAAACATCCAGTCAATTCATAATTCAGAAGAGCAAAAGGGGGCTCACATAGAAAGCAGACAAGTACAAGCATAACTAAATATTAACACCAGCACATGAAGTTCTATCCACCAAATATGGAAAGATCCATATTAAACAAAAGAGCTGTCGAAAGGACAGCATTCTCCACTATTCAAGGTCAATTTTAAACAAGGTCATTGACACTTCCGTCTCACCAACCATGGTGCCAGTTCATTCACAAGGTCAAGTCCTAATTGTGGAGGTTAATAGGTGGTGGCGACTGAGGTGAGGGTGTAGGGGTGTGGGGAGGGGGTGGTCAGTGAACATATATACCAAATATCAAAGCAAGACCTTCAATACCCCAAAAAAAATATGAACTTGAAGAGGGTGGGGAGGGGAAGTGAAGTGTTACTAAATAGGTAAAAAAACACAGAAATAATACAATATTTTCATTGGAGATGGGGGTTGAGAGGAGGGTGTTTTGGAAGGGAATGTATATAACAGGATGGATGCAGACATGGTAACTGAAAAATAGAATAAATATTTGTCTATCTGGGGTGATGGTTGTGGTGGTGTAGGAGTGGGGAAGGTGTGGGGTTTATGGGGCTAATGATATATACAGGATTGCCATTGTAATTTGATGTATGTAGTGAGTTTCATTAAAATATATGAAGCTGCTTAAAAAACTTTAACTGAAACTCTAAGTTGAAAAAGAAAATATCATCTAGCTTAAATGAAATAAAAAGTTATGAAACATGATTGTGTCTATAAGTGATGACACTTGTCAAGCTCCTTTGGCTGAGATATATGGCTAGTAGGGATTGAAATAAATGGACTTGCCAACAAATAAAATAAAAGCAATTATAAGTCGAAAATTATAGGCTACACATTTTCTAAAATACAATACAGAAAATATTTATCCAGAAAAAGGGCCATAATTTTTCTAAAATGCAATACAGAGTTATGGAACATGTGTCTGCTAGCATTCACGCTTTACTGAAGTTGTATTAATAATTAACAATCTACTGTGTCTACTAGTGCCCTTGATATTCCAAGCTTTACTGAAGTTTTGTTGATGTACGACTTTAAGTTGTTAAAATCAACGGACTTTGTCAAAAAAGAACTTTAACCAGAAATTCAAAGTAATAAAAAAACATGCTTTTGCTTAAATGCCATACAGAGTTATGGAACCTGTGTCTACCAGTGTCCTTGATGGTACTGATGACATATTTCAAGTTTCACTGACCAGTGGTTGCTGAAATAACAGGACTTGGCTAACAACTGAAAACAAACCTGACGACGCAGATGTTGAGTTGAACAGCTTTTCTTATTCTACGAATAGTAAAACTTAAAAAAAAAATATTCTGGCTTTCAAAATCACGAAAAAAAATAATCTGGCCAGTGTATTAGGTAAAATAAAAATCCCGGCTTTAAAGAAATGAAAAAAAATTATTCCAGCTCAAAGGAAAATCCCAGGCCGCCCACAGAGATCAAAATGGTCGGTCCCTTACTTTCATAGATAATTCTGTGAGTATTCAACAGTATGCCTTAGGTGGTCGGTAATACCCTCCTACGCTCTAGCTGGTTTTCGAACTTGTCCAAAATTTCATTGATATACATGCTTTTCACAACTAGACATCATACTGAGGCTTCCTGCCAAATTTGATAGAAATCCAACAAGCCTCCTAAATGCCTTATTGGATTTCGACGAAACTTGGCAGGAAGCATCGGTAAGATGTGTAGTTGTGCATATCGAGCTTTTGTTCCAGTTTGCTGATTTATGATCATTGATGGAGTTATGGCACTTTGACATTTCTACTTAAAATTTCTTGTCGGCGCTACTCCTCCCTGGGCTGATAATTATATATAAAGCCCTGCTCCTCCTAAACGGAGTAGCGCCGACAAGAAATTAAAAAAAATGTCAAGGGGCCGTAACTCCATCAAAAATCAACAAACCGGAAAAAAAATGCAATAGGCACAGCAATGCTTCCTGCTAACACGGCGTTAACACCAAAAAAAAATTAAACCAAAAAAATAATGAACTAAGACAATTAAAAAATATATATATGAAAAAAAAAAATGAAAAAAATATTAAAAAAAAAATAAATAAAAAATTATATATAAAATAATACATCTATAAAAATAAAAAAATCAACGGCCACAACTCCGCTGTTATTGGTCCGATCTGGCTGGTTTTCGAACTCATGCGAGCTTTCATTGATATTAACAATTTGGTAAAGTTTGGTAAAGATCGGATGAAAAATGAAGGCCTTTGGCCAGGAGACCTAAAAATCATCAGCTCCAAAAAGTAGGTCAAGGTCATAGATGAAATCCAGGCATCCAAAAAAAAGATGCACTATGCACTACCGAAGACACAACTATGTCAAAATAGAATATGTTTTCTTCCAAAGATTAAGCTATAAATTAGGTTTAAAATATCTAGTGCATAATTCTAGTTCATGAGAAAGTGATGTAATGTAACAATTAAAGTTATCTGCCCTTTGCTTGGATGGTGAAGGTCACATCCACATTTTGCTTTGTCACGTTGCAATGTACCACTCAAGATACAACTACAAGCAAAGTTTGAAAGGTCTTAGTGCATACAGTTTGTGAAAAAGTGACCTAAATGCCAAAGTTGGAGGTAAAAATTATAAGGTTATCTGCCCTTGCTTGGAGGGTCAAGGTCACTTCCACATTTGCTTTGTCACGTTGCGATGTACCACTCAAGATACAACTATAAGCAAAGTTTTAAAGGTCTTGTGCATACAGTTTGTGAAAAAGTGACCTAAACGCAAAAGTTGAACCTAAAATTATTAAGTTATCTGCCCTTTGCTTGGAGGGTCAAGGTCACTTCCACATTTGCTTTGTCATGTTGCCATGTACCACCCAAGATACAACTATAAGCAAAGTTTGAAAGGTCTAGTGCATACAGTTTGTGAAGAAGTGACCTAAACGCAAAAGTTGAACTTAAAAATTAGTAAGTTATCTGCCCTTTGCTTGGAGGGTCAAGGTCAATTCCACATTAGCTTTGTCACGTTGCGATGTACCACCCATGATACAACTATAAGCAAAGTTTGAAAGGTCTAGTGTATACAGTTTGTGAGAAAATGACCTAAACACAAAACTTGAATGTTGACGCCGCCGCCGGAAAAGCAACACCCATGTCTCTTTTTTTCTTCGAAAAGGCGAGACAATAAAATGAATGAACCTATGAACACCTGTGTAGCCAATACTGCTGACCGTCAGTGCTGGTTTAGTGTAGTGAAATCTATAGTTGATTCCATGTAGGAACGAGTTAGAAATTACATATATGAATCATTTGGTACTGACAGAACACAACTAAAATATTGTAAATTCGCGTTAGATGTGCACAAGCCCCACACGTCTAGTAATGCTGTTCACAGACCTAATAACAAATAGATTGGACACTACGAAAATTATCTAATTTCACGTGGCACAGTGCGAAAATTTCACAAAATATTTCCCAGCTTTAAACACACATTATGTCATATCATGAAGAGTTTTATAGATACAAGTTTCATTCATGCCAAATCCCATCACAAATTTAGTTTTCTTTCCAATGATAGTTTTTAGTTTTCTTTTACATTTAAAGCAAAAAAGGAGTTTGACGGAAACTTCGACTATGTCAAAACCTTCATTTTTAAGAGAAAAGCAAAAAGTGATGACATTTTTAACTTTAAACATATTTTTAGGCCAAAAAATAAATAGATGTGTTTCCTATTACATGCTGTAAAAAAATAGGGTAGGTCGGTAGGGATTTTCTATTTATTTATTTTTTTGAGCAAGATATTGTGAGATTTCTCATAAACCCCATACAAGTTGATGATACAACTGAAAGTTTCTGTGTGATGTCAGTTTACTTCGATATATTGTGATAAATCATTGTTCAGAACAAATTTATTTATTTATTTATTTTATTTTTTTTCATAAAAAGTTTTAGGGTCGGCCCCTTAAAAATAGGGTCGGTCGGGCCACCGAAAACAGAAGTTGTTTTTTTCGGCCTTATAGAATTTCTTATTTTGAAAATAAACAGAAATTATTATAATCCCATTTTGCTATTCACTATAAATCTTTTGAATGTATTCTCATCAAAATCAGTGAATAATTGAGAGAGAAGATAGAAGGAAAAGTTCAGGTGCCACGTTATATTTTGGTTACTTCATTGGTTAAGATAGGGAGTTTCCCATCTGTTTATTAATATGTCTGTGTGCTGTTAGAGCTGAACTTTGAATGTTCCCCATTGCCATCCTTTTTTGGCTGCACATTTAACAATCTTCAAATGAAACGCTGGTTCATAAAGCATATAAAGACAGTATTTCGCTGGACAAGGGATTTGGAATTTAAAACATTATTTTGGAGCTAATCGGATTTAAGCCTGGCAAAATCGGGGTTAATTTTCAAATCGTAGATTAATAAACTCTGTCTTTATGAAAACAAAAATCCCTTTTGACTTCTTCTGGAGATCTTCCATAGACAAAAGGAAATCTGGTCATAAACTAAGAACGTATTGCATTTTTAATCAATTTGCAGTGATTTTCTTTTGCTTTAAAAGATATTTTGTCAATTTGCTATATATGGTAAAAATGCGCGATGATGTCATCATTCCAAGATGGCCACCTCCATTTATGTTTCTTTCCAAATGGGTCATATCTCCTTTATTTTTCAATAGTATTTTGATAATTCTTTCAGCTTTTTTCAAGATTTCCAGATCCCTTTTAAATAAATGGTGTTTAAAAATAGTGCATCAACACACACCTTTAAAATTAGCATTTCAATGTATAAAACAATTTGTATTTTATCATGTCATGTTTTTTACTTTATCTACTCCTATCCCGGAAAACTGGACTCCCATAGACGTAAATTCATGGATTCGCTTAAGGTTTATACATATCTACCAAGGTTTCCGAGTGCCTCCGAAATGGAGGGAGCGTAGTCGAAACGTCCTCAAATTTGTCAAAACGTCCCACTTTGGTATTTTCAAATAGTCAAAACGTCCCCCCAAAAAATGTCCCCTATTAAACAATTACCAGTGTTAAGTTTGTTTTGACCAAAAAAGGGGGACTTTTTGACCAATTTGGGGACATTTGAGCAGGGGACGTTTTGACTGTAATTGGGATAGAGGCGTATAAAGAAGAGAAATCTTTACCATTAAGGAACCGAAAGGGATCGCGGGAGCGTAGCGAACGACCGCGGATTCTTAATGGTGATAGGCTCTGTCCGACGTAGTGTTTCCCATAGGTTTTATCATGATAGGTTGTGTTGTTTTTTTATTGTGATTTTAATTTGTTTTTTTATTGCCAATAATGTCTTTATAGGATGACGATACTAACAGTCGGTGCGTGTAAAGCTGTAATATATGCAGGTGGTACGATTCCGGCAGTAATTGGCTCATTGATCGGTGTAACATCTGTCGGTGCAAGGGTCTTTCTCAAAGGCGGGGCTATACTTGATTCGACAGGAGCAGTTTCCAGCGGAACATTAGCAGCTATGAGTGGCGCCATAGCTGCAGGACTTTCAGTGGGGTCCATTGCAGGAGCAGCTACATCATCGACAGCTGCTGGGGCTGCTTCAGGGGCAACCGTTGGGGGTTTATCAGCTGCTTCGGTTGGCTCAGTGGTTGCTGGAACTTTGGGTTTCGTTTCTGGGGGTATCACATCAGGTCCAGTAGGATTGCTGCTAGTTGGAACCAGTCCAGAAATGGATGGACAACGGGCAACATACGATTGCTGGAAATCAGTGCTTCACGATAACTCGGTTGACTCATCTCGTGGAATGTTGTTGAAGGATTTGTGTACACATCCACACATTTCTCGTGTCAATTATACAGCTGAAAGTGATTCTGATCTGCCGGATATCGTTCTCGAAAATATCTGGGATGAAAAATTTCAAATCGAATATCTATTTTTACCGGAGACTGAACAAATGTTCGGCCATGCAAAGAGGTTATGAACTTACACAAGTAAAGCAAGCAGATGCTGGAGGTTTTTACTAAATAATATACAAACTGTTGCATTGTTTTTGAAAGCAGACAAACAAACAATATGAACCTTTATTACCAACATCTAGATTAAAGTAGTTGCACCTAGCTGAATGGATGAAATCATAGTCTTGTATATAAAACTGTAAAGTGTGCATTCAGTATTAATCCATGTAGTATATGTTTATTTATGATAAGTATGATTTCAATCATACTTATATTACAGTTCTCTGACATTTTTTAAACATGTATTATTCTGTACATATTACTGTTTAACAGGCTCTGCAAAACTTATGTTTCTTATTTCTTCGCCATGCAATAAGTATATATTGATTAATATATAGAGTTTAATAACCAGTGTTTTTTAGATACGGGAAATATCTCCCGAGGTAGAGAAATGGCCCCGATATAAGAACGAGTGCAGAGCACGAGTTCTTATATTGGAGTCATTTTACTACTGAGGGAGATATTTTCAGTATCTCAAAAACACTGGTTATTAAACTATATATTACATAATTTAAAATGACATTTTATTAATATTTCTAATGATTCATGCCTTTTTACACCAGTTTGCACGAGAACGCCAAGACGAAGGGCTAACGGGTCATTTTGCAGTATAGGTATTGCATACATGAAAAACATGTATCAACACACAATAACAAGTTAGCATACCAAAAAAAGTAAAATTATTTCAAAATCAGAAAGGAAATCAGATAAACACGTAATTTGGCGTATCAGCATATCAGCATATAAAGGGTAGTGCTAGGACTGGTTGGCCTGGTGTCAGTATAATGTGACTGGGCCGGGTACCATATCATGTGTCTATATACTGATCAACCCTAAAAAGGGCTAATGCTCATGCAAATCAAGTTGCAAATAAAATATAAATCGGTAAGGGGTATTCAAGCTTTTTGTGATGTTGTACTAGATTTGGCATTATCATTCAATAGTGAAAGCTATGAGTTCTTGATATACTAGTAATTAACATTGCGAATTATGGCATAGAAGTAGTATAACTTACAAGTATAATGCTGCAACATAAATTACTATGTACATGTAGTATAATATGCTAAACTATATACGGATATTTACACATGGTGCTGAGGAACAGTTATATATATTTAAAGAATTGTCTAAAAACCTTTCAGCTCTATTAAGACTATTATTATGGTATTTTTAATAATTGTGCGCAGTTACAGCGTAAGTTGGTATGACCATTACGAATGAGGTTAACAATAACGCTAACAATGGATTAATAAATCATTGCCGACAGCTACAATACAGTGGTCAATATATTATCCGCCCTCCACTCACACACCTCACCCTGACCCCAATACCCGGCGCTTCAACATAAATCTTAAGTATTTACCTTTCACTCTCCCAAAATAATTATCACAATGGGATATTAATAGCTGCCGACAATGCCGACGGCTACCATATAGAGGCCAATATATTAACCCAACACTTCATCATCAATCTTAATTTGATTATTTGTCTTAAATCGTAATAAGAAATGCATATAACATAGCATTACCTTTGATATGTGATTTCAGTGGGTGGGGATTTCAGTGGGTGGGGTAATTCAATATGCACTTTTCAACAAACAGCGTTAAAATATACCTGTATTTTGTAATTGTTCAAAGATGTAATTGTTATGATTAATTAAGGTCTTAATAGTGTAATAAATCATTAAAATGTCTTATTCCAAATAAAATGCAGCAGCTACAAATAACTCTAAATCTGGTGTTGTTTTATGAAAAGCATAAATATAGGAGCTATAAAAAACTTATTTCCCCTATCTAGATTTTTCTAGACTTTGTTGTGATATTTCGCAATATATGTCACTATCAGAAAATCAGCAAATCATTTCAGTTGCAATTAGTTTAATGTTGAGTGGTAAAATTTCACAGGCTGGGTGGACCAATATCATTTCCCCCGGACTTGGAACAAACACACGGTTGAAGTCAAACAGCTTAAATACTATTAATTATTACTTTGAATTATTCGAAACACTTTCACAAATGCTTAGACATAAGTGTATCGTCTAATATTAAACCATGTATATAATAAACTTATCATTATACATGTTTCTTTATTATTGTTATTTGTATAAATAGGCGGATGACAATGTACAATAGTTATGTTCACAACAGGGTAATATTCGATAACCAAGGGATCCGAACACTGGCTTCTCTTCAGCCTCTTCATCTACATTGGAAAAACAAACATTCAACGCAAATTATACATCAACCCCTGTGGCTAGCGACTATATTATTTACATAGCAACAGTGCACTATTTTCTGTGCCGTTGCCTTCCGGCTAACAAAATGTGCAGATTTTGAACATACAAAAGCGCGATATACACCCGAGGCGGGATCCCGAAGAATGACAGGATTGGCTGAGTTTTCACGATTGTTCAAAATCTTGACATTTTGTTTCGGAATCCGATTCAGAAATATGACAGAACGTTTTTCTACAACCTTTGTAATCAACAAATAAAATTAAGTAATTTGTGAAAGCATTTTAAGAATATGTGCAAAAACTCTGCTCCAGAAAAACTTCTAAGTGTGTGACCTTGACCAGGTGACAGAATTTTTCGTACAACCTTAGTAATCAACAGATAATATATGAAAGTAATTTGTGAAAGCATTATGAGAAAATGAGGGTAAAATATTACTTTACCATTTTACTGAAAGCAGACCTAAACGCAAAACTTCCAAATGTGTGACCTCGACTTGATCAGAAACATGATGGAATGTTTTTTTATTACCTTAGTAAACAACTTCTAGGAGAAGAATTCTATAAGCAGTTTGCTTTCGTTCTAATCCTTTAATACGATTATACTATGTATATATGAAATGTTGTAAACCATTGAAAAAATAAAACATGTTTAAACCAACAACAAATAAAATAAGAAATTCGTGAAGGCATTTTGAGAATATAAGCAACAATGACGGACAAACGGACAATTTTTGGAGGGGGCATAAAAATATACAACAAACAAGAAATATCACTGTAAGTTATAAATGCCCCCGAAGTGTCCTTTGACCTTTAAGTATGACCTTGACCTTGGAGCCATGGACCTGGATTTTGTGCACGACACGTCACTTGGTTGTGGTGAGCACTTGTGCCAAGTTATTTGAAATCCATCCAGGCATGCAAAAGTTATTGACCGGACACGATTTGACCTTTGACCTCTAAGTGTGACCTTGCCCTTGGGACCACAGACCTGGATTTTGTGTGCGACACATTGTCTTGTTGTGGTGAGCACATGTGCCAAGTTATTTGAAAATCCGTCCTTGAATGCCAGAGTTATTGACCGGACACAAATTGACTTTTGACCTCAAAGTGTGACTTTGACCTTGAAGACCTGGGTTTTGCGCGCAATACATCGTCTTGTTATGATGATCAGTTGTGCCAAGTTATTTAAAAATCCCTGCAGTGGTTGTGACGTTACGGTCCGGACACGAAATTGCGCACCTGTTTTTGACCTATAAACTTCAAGTGTAACCTTGACCTTTGAGGTACAGATCTGGGTTTTGTGTGCGACACATCGTCTTGTTATGGTGATCACTTGTGCCAAGTTATTTAAAAATCCATGCAGGGGTTTTGAAGGTACAGTCTGGACACGAACTGCGGAATGACGGACAGACAGAATCCGGACAGACGGACAGTTTGATTACTATATGCCCCTCGACCAAGATGTTTAGGTCATATAATAATGTATATATGCAAGTTATCTATATATATATATATATATGTTAAGGGTGAGAAAATACATACATCTACAAAATACCTTTCAAAAAGCACTGGATCCCCGAGGGGATACGACAATGTTGGAATAAATTAATAGATGGGGAAAAAAACATTTATACAGTGCTACAGTTTACAGTTGTAAACTGTAGCACTGTATAAATGTTTTTTTCCCCATCTATATATATATATGTTATATATATATATATATAGCTCGTTGTCCGTAGGTTTAGAAATGGTACATACCTGTTGTAAACTTTGATGGTGGGATAGGGACTTTAAACAGTACACAAGAGGGCCTTGATGCTTTGTTTGTATGAATCATTGATGTTTTACGCAGGTTATATATGATGGTAGATTTTTTTTGTGGTGGAGGCAGACCACCCACTTTTCCAGGGTAGAATCAGTACTGTACATGAAGATTTCCCATGCATAACCTGTGTCACTTTCTACAAATAACAACAAATATCACTGTAAGTGATAAATGCCCCCGAAGTGTCCTTTGACCTCTAAATATGACCTTGACCTTGGAGCCATGGACCTGGATTTTTGTGCACGACACGTCGTTTGGTTGTGGTGAGCACTTGTGCCAAGTTATTTGAAAATCCGTCCAGGCATGCAAAAGTTATTGACCGAACACGATTTGACCTATGACCTCTAAGTGTGACCATGACCTTGGGGCCAAAGACCTGGATTTTGTGCACGACACATCGTCTTGTGCTGAGCACTTGCGCCAAGTTATTTGCAAATCCGTCCATGAATGCCAGAGTTATTGACCTGACACAATCTGACTTTTGACCTCCAAGTGTGACCTTGACCTTGAAGACCTGGGTTTTGCACGCGACACATCGTCTTGTTATGATGATCACTTGTGCCAAGTTATTCAAAAATCCCTGCAGGGGTTGTGACGTAACGGTCCGGACACGAAATTGCGTACCTGTTTTTGACCTATGAACTGCAAGTGTGACCTTGACCTTTGAGGAACGGACCTGGGTTTTGCGCGCGACACATCGTCTTGTTATGGTGATCACTTGTGCCAAGTAATTTAAAAGTCCCTGTAGGGGTTGTGACGTTATGGTCCGGACACAAAAATGCGTATCTGTTTTTGACTTTTGAACTGCGTGACCTTGACCTTTGAGGTACGGACCTGGTTTTTGCGCGCGATACATCGTCTTGTTATGGTGATCATTTGTGCAAAGTTATTTAAAAATCCCTGCAGGGGTTGTGACTATATACGGTCCGGATACGGAATTGCGTACCTGTTTTTGACCTATGAACTGCAAGTGTGACATTGACCTTTGAGGAACGGACCTGGGTTTTGCGCGCGACACATCGTCTTGTTATGGTGATCACTTGTGCCAAGTAATTTAAAAGTCCCTGCATGGGTTGTGACGTTATGGTCCGGACACAAAAATGTGTACCTGTTTTTGACCTATGAACTGCGTGACCTTGACCTTTGAGGTACGGACCTGGTTTTTGCGCGCGACACATCGTCTTGTTGTGGTGATCACTTGTGCAAAGTTATTTAAAAATCCCTGCAGGGGTTGTGACTATATACGGTCCGGATACGAAATTGCGCACCTGTTTTTGACCTATGAACTTCAAGTGTGACCTAAGGTACGGACCTGGTTTTTGCGCGCAACACATCGTCTTAAGGTGATCACATGTGCCAAGTAATTTAAAAATCCCTGCAGGGGTTGTGACTATATACGGTCCGGATACGAAATTGCGTACCTGTTCTTGACCTATGAACTTCAAGTGTGACCTGAGGTACGGACCTGGGTTTTGCGCGCGACACATCGTCTTATAGTGATCACATGTGCCAAGTCATTTTAAAATCCCTGCAGGGTTTGTGACGGTACGGTCCGGACAGGAAAATGCGTACCTGTTTTTGACCTATGAACTGCGTGACCTTGACCTTTGATGTACGGACCTGGGTTTTGCGCGCGACACATCGTCTTGTTATGGTGATCACTTGTGCCAAGTTATTCAAAAACCCTGCAGGTGTTGTGACGTTACGGTCTGGACACGAAAATGCGTACCTGTTTTTTACCTATGAACTGCAAGCGACCTTGACCTTTGAGGTACGGACCTGGGTTTTGCGCGCGCATATCGTCTTGTTATGGTGATCACTTGTGCCAAGTAATTTAAAAATCCCTGCAGGGGTTGTGACGTTACAGTCCGGACCTGTTTTTGACCTATGAACTGCAAGTGTGACATTGACCTTTGAGGTACGGACCTGGGTTTTGCGTGCGACACTTCGTCTTGTTATGGTGATCACTTGTGCCAAGTTATTTAAAAATCCCTGCAGGGGTTGTGACGTTACGGTCCAGACACGAAATTGCGTACCTGTTTTTGACCTATTAACTTCAAGTGTGACCTTGACCTTTGAGGTACGGACCTGGGTTTTGCGTGCGACACATCGTCTTGTTATGGTGATCACTTGTGCCAAGTTATCAAACGGTTTTGAAGGTACAGTCCAGACAAGAACTGCGGAATGACGGAATCCGGACAGACAGACAGAATCCGGACAGACAGACAGACAGACAGACAGACAGACAGATGGACGGTGCGATTACTATATGCCCCCGAAGTTTTTTCGGAAAAACAACATTATCATATCTTGTCTTTCACACACATCATATTGTAGTATTATGTCAAAACAGTACTAAAATTAATGCTGTAATGGATCGGTGAAGAGGGTTTCATATCCAATAAACACATATAAGGTCATATATAGTGACCTCAGTGGGAGATGACTAATGGATAAAGTACCTGTAATTTACACATGGCGTTTATATACACAACTATAAGGCTATCATGGCAATCAGCATGTACTATGTACAAGAAAATGGAATGATGGGATATACTATACTGTATATCCATACATATGTAGGAACCACAGGTGGCAGTATAAGTGTTGGGAACTAAATTTTAATGTGTCATTTGTTGAAGACAAACATATTTGAAGTTTAAGCGCGCATATGCCCATAGAAACTCCATATATCATGTTAAAATGGCTATCGATGGATTTTTTTGAACTCATGATACAATTTCTTCCAGTAGGTTATTAAACACATTTATTACTCTATGACAAGAAATGCTGCCTTGTGTTGAGTCTGGCTCTTGGTTTCTTCAAAGGTTATGCAGCTATTATAGCCAAACAATCATTATTATTATTTAGAGTTTTGAAAAACTTGGGAAAAGGTGAAAGAATGTTCAAAATCGGATGATAAACAAAGAAGATATGACCATTTGAAGGTTGTTTTAAAACGTCACCATTTTGAGAACTATAAATTACCATATACTGCATACTGACAAATATCAAATATAGCAAAGAAAATCACTGCAAATGAATGCAAAATCCTTTACTGGTCCTATAATGCATTATTACCCTTAAGTATACATATTGTTCATACAGTTGCTGTACTTTCGGTCATAGCTCTCAAGAAACTTCAAATGGTCATAACTTATTTGTTTATCATCCGATTTTGATAATTCTTTCACCCTTTTCCAAGTTTTTCATAAGAATAAAGATTGTTTGGCTGTGTGAATGCATTCCATTTAATTTCATTGAATAGCCCCTGTTTGGTATATTTTTTATTGAAATATATGTACAAAAATTGAGATTTTTTATATAAATTACGTGCAATTTACATGTATATGTTTCTATTTGAAGCACAGTTTTATTTAAATATATGATTAACATTAACAGAGAGAAATATTAAGTAAATTCATTAAGTTAAGACTATTTGAATATTTTAAATAAGTAATGATAATAATTCCTCGTTACATCAATTCAAGGAAAAGTACCCAGTGTACTAAACAGTTACTTGAAAATGATACTGGGATTATCACAGTATTATTATTGGTCAATAAATAAGACTTGAGACATAAAATGACATCCCACTTTCCTCCGGTCCCTCTAAAGAACACCAAATAATGGTAAAATTATAATATGTGCCGATTAAAAGTAAAGGTTTCTTGTTGGGTTCTTAAAATAACTGTGATTGAATATGCGTAAAATGAATTATGAGTTGGTTTAAACAGTATTTATTCAAGAAATGTGATGAACAATGTTTCAATAGTACATGTACAGGATTTGGAAACAAGCTTTCGATGAATTGAATTGAATTGGGGTTTTAAGGCGCACCAACACATTACAGGTTAAATGGCGCCTAAAAGGCATGAACATGCCAGGCTCATCTTCCATGTACATCGAGATAAAATATGGAAAATGGGCCTAGAACCTTCTCACCCTGAACTGCAGAGTTACTGCAAATTCTATCGTAAAAACTCATTTTACGCTGGAGCCACGTTTATCGTTTTTCTGCCACTGCTCTTAGTGATGTGAGCGAGATGGCACCTGAAACAATGCAGGGGTCATGATGAAGACCTTTAATGAGCATGAACAAAAAATGAC
The DNA here is from genome assembly GCA_037043455.1 of Cyrtodaria siliqua. Taxonomy (NCBI): domain Eukaryota; kingdom Metazoa; phylum Mollusca; class Bivalvia; order Adapedonta; family Hiatellidae; genus Cyrtodaria; species Cyrtodaria siliqua. The sequence goes on along the minus strand of JAWPHD010005650.1, from coordinate 142,101 downwards.
AAAATGAATATGAATGGGGGGGTCCTACCCCTCTGCATGTGACGGTGTGTTTGCAGTGGTTGTATTCTACCCCGGCAACCACACGTGTTTTGATGAAAACTGATGTAAATTCATCTCTAAGTTGGTAACTCTTAATTTGACGCTCCAGTTTTGGACGTGGCTGGAAGTTGCGCTCTGCACGTCGTCTCGATATGGTGAACATTTGTGCCAAGTTATTTCATAACCCCTTAAGCGGTTCAAGAGATATGGAGGACATGAAATATAGTGCATGGAAGTTGCTCTGCATGTCGTCTCGATATATGATGAACATTTGTGCCAAGTTTTTTCAAAATCCCTCAAGCTGTTCAAGAGATATGGAGGACATGAAATATAGTGCATAAATTATGACCTTCAACCTCAAAGTGTGACCTTGACCTTGAACGGACATGGCTGGAAGTTGCGCTCTGCAAGTCGGCTCAATATGGTGAACATTTGTGCCAAGTTATTTCAAAATCCCTCAAGCGGTTCAAGAGATATGGAGAGGACACGAAATATAGTGCATATGACCTTCGACCTCTAAGTGTGACCTTGAACGGACGTGGCTGGAAGTTGTGCTCTGCACATCATCTCGATATGATGAACATTTGTGCCAAGTTATTTCAAAATCCCTTAAGCGGTTCAAGAGATATGGAGAGGACACGACTTGTGACGGACCGACATCCAAGCTAAAAACAATGTCTATAAAGGTACTAGAGTGTTCACAAGGCAGAATATGGCTTTTTTTCAGCAAAACAAGGGCCATAACTCTGATGTTACTATTCCAATCTGGTTGGTTTTCTAACATATCCAAGTTTTCATTGATATAAAGACATTGACAAAGTTTGGTAAAGATCAAATAATAAATGAAGGTACTAAAGTGTTCACAACGCAGAAAACGGCATTTTTCAGAAAAACAAGGGCCATAACTCTGTTTTTTCTGATCCGATCTGTGTGGTTTTCGAACTTGTATGAGCTTTCATCGATATAAAGACACTGACAAAGTTTGAAAATGATCAAATAATAAATGAACTTGCTAGAGTGTTCACAAAGCAGAAAATGGCATTTTTCAGCAAAAAACAATGGCCATAATTCTGGTGTTACTGATCTGGCTGGTTTTTGAACTTGTCCAAGCTTTCATTGTTATTAACAATCTGGCAAAATTTGGTAAAGATCAAATAATAAATGAAGGTGCTAGAGTGTTCACAAGGCAGAACGGCATTTATCAGCAAATAAAGGGCCATAACTCAGGTGAAACTAATCCGATCTGGCTGGTTTTCGAACTTGTCCGAGCTTTCATTGATATTAACAATCTGGCAAACTTTGGTAAAGATCAAATAATAAATGAAGGTGTTAGAGTGTTGACAAGGCAAAAGTTAACAGACGACGACGGACCTCACCATCCCATAAGCTCTGCTGGCCTTCGGCTCTACTGGCTAAAGACAAAGTTTATGTATATACCATAACTCTGTCAAAAATCATTCAACCGAAACATGGCGATGATATACTAACTAGGCTTGGTACTGATCATCCCTGCCACATTTCGATCCGGCCAGAGGTTCAGAACTAGTCTGTACAAAGTTAGTGTATTAAAACCTTTAAGGGGTCATAACTATGCATAACTATGCATAACTATGCCAAAATTCATTCAACTGGAACACGGAAATGAAATGCGCAACTAGGCTTGGATTCCGGCCAGGGGATCAGGAGAATTAGAACAAAGTTTGTGTATTAAAACCTTAAAAGGGCCAAAAATCATTCAACCAGAAGGTGCAACTAGGCTTGTACTGATCATCTCCGCCAAGATCTGTTGAAATCCGGCAAGAAGTTCAGAATGACTAATCTGGACAGTTTGTATATTCAAATTTTAAAGGGCCACAACTCGGCCAAGAATCATTCAACCAGAATATGGCGATGACATGCACAACTAGGCTTGATACTGACCATCCTTGTCAAGTTTCGTTGAAATCCGTCAAGGGGTTCAGGAGAACTAGCCCAGCAAAACGTTTGTGTATTAAAAACCTTTAAAGGGCCATAACTCCGGAATGTGACGATGATATCACAACTAGGCTTGGTACTGATCATCCCTGCAAAGTTTCATTGAAATCTGACGAGGGGTTCAGGATAACTAGTCCAGACGAAGTTTGTGTATTAAAAACTTCAAAGGGCCATAACTCTGCCAAAAATATTCAACCGGAACACGGCAATGATATGCACAACTAGACCTGTAACTGATCATCCCTAAAAAGTTTCGTTTAAATCCGGCCATGGGTTCAGGAGAATAATCAGGACAAACTTTGTGTATTAAGCCTTTTAAAGGGCCATAACTCAGCCAAAATCACTCAACCGGAACACGGTGACGATATGTACAACTAGGCTTGGTACAAATCATCCCTGCAGTTTTACTGAAATTTGGCCAAATGAAGGCCCTTTCGTTTTAATGAGGCAAAATACTAGTTCGATCTGGCTGGTTAATGAACTTGTCTGAGCTTTCTTTGATATGTATTAACAATCTGGTAAAGATGGATGAAAAATGAAGGGCCTATCGTCTTAATGAAGCAAAATATAGCATTTTTAACTAAATCAAGGGCCATAACTCCACTGTTACTGGTCTGATCTGGTTGGTTTTCAAACTTCTCCGAGCTTTCATTGATATTAACAACCTGGTAAAGTTTGGTAAAGATCTGATAAAAAATGAAGGCCCTATCGACGTCTTAAAGGGACACATGGCAATCTAGATTTTAAAGTTTGGTAAAGATCGGACAAAAAATGAAGGCCCTATCGTCTTAAGAAGGAAAAAGTTAACGGACGGACGACGGACAACTCGCCATCCTATAATTAAAAGGGTCATCCTCTTTTTACAAGCAGTCCACCCATTATGTTTCATGAGATTTGCTTCAGGGGAAGAGGAATTATGGTTTGGACAATATTTTTCATTTTCCTGTCTTAAAATCAACAGATCGTCATCTTAACACAGGCAGTCAAACCATAAAGTTTTATGAAACAAGTTTTATCGAAAGAAGTTACAGTGCAGACAAGTTTTTTCATGCTGAAGTCATTGTGAACTTGATCTTTGACCTACTGACCTAAAAATCAATATAGTTCATCATCTCACCACAGGCAGTCAACCAATATAGCATGATGAGATTTGCTTAAGGGGATGCGGACAAGATTTTTTTATGATCAGGTCATGGTGACCTTGACCTGTGATGTCAAAATCAATAGGTGTTATCCTCCCACCATAGGCAGTCAACTGGCGATGTTTATGACATTTGCTTCAGGAGAAATTATTTTTATTATCGGGTCATGGTGACCTTTGACCTTTGACCTACTGACCTCAAAATCGGACATGCGTATTTAGACATCATACTGATGTTTCATATAAAGTGTGGTCAAAATCCAACAAGCGGTATAGAAGAAGTAGTGCAGACAATATTTGACTAGGTTTTTCATTATCAGGTCATGGTGACCTTAACCTTTGACCTACGGACCTCAAATGTTGAACCCCAAGTCTCCCACAAAGACCTGATGTTCCCACCTTGAAGTATTTACCTACACAGCTCACAAAACTAAAATTCATCTAGTCAATAGTATTAATAGTATACTAAGCATTTTATGAAACAATTAAAATACATTAAATTACAATTCAAGCTTTACTGACAGTGCGCAGAAATTAAAATTCAATGTTGATAAAATGGTGCTTAAACAAGATTTTGATTGTCATATTAATAAAATTGACAGATTTCAGTATCATATAGAGTTTTAATAGGACACAGATTTGGAATAATGAACTTATAATGCATAGTGTTTTCGTTCCATGTACGTTTTTATGAACAGCGAAGTCAGTCCATATACCGCCCAGTCCATAACCCTGCGTAATACCCTAACGCTACGCAATATTTGACAGCAATTAATTTACTACGAAAACAAATTATACATTTAAAATATATTTATTTCTTGATAAATTTATAATTTAGGAATGTAACAATATTATCACAATTAATAAACATGGAATAAATGATTTATATGCGTATACAAATATAAAGATAAAATGATCATAAGTGTGATCAAGAGGTTTTCTTGACATCCTCTTATTGTTTCAGTTATCAGTGGCCATGCAAATCCTCAGACTGACCCTTGCACTGGTAAACATCAGACTGTGTCCCTTCGATTGGTTAATGGTAAACATTTGACTGTGACCATTGGACTGGTTAATGGTAACATCAGACTGTGACCCTTGAATGGTAAACAGCACTGTGACCCTTGAATGGTACACATCAGACTGTGACCCTTGAATGGTAAACATCACTGTGACCCTTGAATGGTACACATCAGACTGACCCTTGGACTAAGTAATAGCAAACATCAGACTTCGACCATTGTAGGCCAGTAGGCCAATCATCATAGTCTGATAACGGATATTGCCAAAAGGTCGAAACAACACAAGTAACTGAAACAAAAAGAGCATCTAATGAGTTATTATTAAAAAATTTAAACAAGTTGGTAGATATGATATGATGCAATGACTTGCCAATCATCATATCTGTTTCCCAATGAGTTTTTTATTAATTCAATGATAAATTAGCGTGAATTGAATGGGGCTTTACGGCGCACCAACACAAGAAAGGTTATATGGCACCAAACAGGGATGAACATGCCAGGCTCACCCTCCATTTAGATCTAGATAAAAATATGGAAATTGGACCTAGAACCTTCTAACCTGCAGAACTGCAGTGTTGCTGCAAATTCTAGTGTAGACACTCCATTTACGATGGAGCCACGTTTCCACATTTGCATATGCGGTGTCATGAAGACCTTGAATGAGCATGATAAAAAAAATGACAAAATGAACATGAAGGGGATGTCCTACCCATCGGCCTCTAGCGGAATTTGCAGTGGTTGTATTCTACCCCGGGAACCACACGGGGAAAATTAGCGTGAATTTGAGATTCTAATCACCACGCAACTCATGCTATACAACATCACATAAGAAAGGATGTACTAGCATGGCATCAATTGAAGTTAAGTTATTCTACCAGTACTAGTGTATTATGATATTTACCTTATGGCTTTATTACACTCCCAGAAGACATTTTATTTGATAATTTATGAATAGACGTGAAGAAAACCTCTTAGCATGTACAGGCATTATGTTATAATAATTTGTTCTGCAAACAATACATGTAACAAAAGTGAAATGAAAATGGCAAAACCAAATCATAAATCTTAATGATTAAAACACAACAAATTTCAACATTTCAACATAAGAACTCATACACCTCCATATTTAAATACTGGTTGAGCCGAGGTTCAAAGAAACTTGGTATTTTTTAAAACATTATGCAAATCAAGCTCCATTCTCATGTCTCGTATTGAAACTGTCCCTTGTGTTATCGCTTTAATAATAAACCATGTTACAAATAGGTTTGGGTATGTGCAGAAGATATTTTTGCAGATGATTTTTTTTAACGAAAACAACTCTGTTTTTCGAATTTTCGGTTCCTTTTCTACTCTCTGCCTCTAGCGAGACTTGTCGTGGTTGTATTCAACACTCGCAACCATGGGGAAAGGTCATTGGACCAAAAATTCAAAAACAGAGTTGTTTTTGTTAACCCTTAACCCGCTAAGCACGACTTTACTAGCCTTTGCTTCCATTGTAAACCCAGATCAGCCTGCGAGTAACACGCAGACCCAAAACACCCTTTTGTCACATAAATGGAATGGTCTTAATTCAAAGAAAAAACAGTCCATTACATATGTGTAAGGGTTAAATTACATAAGGTCCCTTCCATGGAATATACTGATATATATACCGGTAAGATTATTTTACCTTTTTGAATTGAATTGAATTGAATTGGGGTTTTAAGGCACACCAACACATGAAAAGGTTATATGGCGCCTAAAAGGCATGAACATGCCAGGCTCATCTTCCATGTACATCGAGATAAAATATGGAAAATGGGCCTAGAACCTTCTCACCCTGAACTGCAGAGTTTTACCTTTTTGAAACAACGTATACGTTATTTATTTTACATCGATTATGAAACAAGCTATACAGCATATATAAATCACGATGACACTTTTAAAGGGACACACGGCAATCTTGAAGTATGTATCAAGCATTGAAATAAGCGTTTCGATTTATTTATCCATTATCATTTGGACTTTAAACCTGCTTGCATATAATTAAATAAAATATGGAGTTTTATATTTTTTTGTCTTATTCTAAAATATGTGTAAATATATTATTGGTGCAATATGATCAACAGTTAATAATATGCACAAATAATTTTCTTTATACCATTCTTACAATTTATATTAATGATTGAACAAATGCAAGTTATGGAGAAAAACTAACCGGACGATGCGTGTTTTTCAAAATCAAGATTGCCATGTGTCTCTTTAATAGCTACTCTGATGTGAAGGAAAGAGAACTACTTATCAAACAATAGTTAAGCAACGAGTAACCACCATCACTTACAACCTTGTACAAAGACAGTTTTTTTTTTACTTTCCGTCTCGTCTTAAAATGGCTGCATCGGATTGGTCAATCACTCTGATTTCCCAGAAATGTAACAGGTTGTGCCCGGGGGCGCGATATTAAGGGAGCCACTACAATACTCTGGTAGGCGAGAATCTGAGGAGAGGTACAAATATAGGGAAAACAGGCACCATCCCTTACAAAAGATAAACGTAAAACACTATCTGCTGATAAGAAAATGCAGACACATGAGGGCCGTGCAAAGGTGTCATCATTATAAATTAAAGGTTTTAAACGCTTTTGATTTGTTAAATATGCATTTTAGTTTTTAAATTGAGTTTTTAACTGAATTGAATTGAACTGGGTTTTATCTATCTATCTATCTATGTATACTGCAACACCCACTTTCGAAGATAATGTGCAGGGCACAGCAACACATGAAAGGTTATATGGCACCTAACACGAATGAACATGCCAAGCTCATCCTCCATTTACATCAAGAAATTCTATAGTAGACACTCCATTTACGATGCAGCCACGTTTCCACGTTTGCATACACGGTGTCATGATAAAGACCTTGAATGAGCATGATAATTTTAGTTTTTAACCTCGAGTAATATTGTAACTGATTTGAGCGAGGATATTATATTTCAAGACTCAGCATGACACCTAGTATGCCAAATCTTCATATAAAATACTGTGGTTGACATGACATTTTTAAGATGTGTTTATTCCTGTAAAAGAGGACTTATATAAGCAGGAAAATATAATTAAAACCAAATATTTCATGTTGGAAAGTATATACAAAACTAAAGTCATGAACGACTTTGGTTTTTGCATCAGCTGCAAAGTAAGCCTGCTTTCTTTGCCAGTGGAATGTTAAGTTAGTACTGGAATGCATGATTTATAACGTCACGTTAAAAAGATTGTCAGAAAATTCCAGGATTTTTTTTAATTTCTCAGTTAACAAAACAATTAGGTACAGAAATGGTTTACTTCAAATACCCGACACAAAACTTCCAAGATAGCATAAGACCACAAGGGGATCTCTTCACAGTGGAGCATTCACACACAACACACAACACAAACTAGCCTGTTTAATCTCAATTTCAGGAATTACAAATAATCTGGATGTCAATTTGAGTTTATGAGTAACAATTATTAACCCATATTTAACTAACGATAACTAACAATGGGCTGCATACTCTCAGTTCTCCTTGATTTGTGTGTGTTTTATTCACTCAATAAAATCTCTCTTTTTGGGCGCTTCCTACTTCAACATCCATCAGAACTGAAGTTTGACAGCTATAACTTGATTTCACAACACAGTACAGCAGACTGCCAATGTCTATCTTCAGTTTGACAAAGAACAGGAATACTTAGAGAGATAAAGCCAGCATTTTGAAAATAACCTAATGAAGTAAGGAAAATCGGTGACTTATCTCCCCTGATTAACCATTTGGTCCACCTCAGTTTTTATTGTTCTTTCTCTATATCAGGATGCTGATACATTTCAATACCTACTTATGAACCTTTGCAAATCTATTCTTCTATTTAAATTTAAATTTGCTTTAAATTTGTTTAAGCATAAATGAAGCAAAATGCCTTTTTAAGTATTTTGAATGAAAATGATAGTTTCAAAATATCGTATTTAAACAAGACATGACTGGAGAAGTGCAGCGTTTCTTGTAATACTATGATAAACACAAAGGAGATCAAATACCAGGACCAAGTTGGGAGTAGTCTCTATCATCCAGACACACTCAAGCTGACTGCGAGCGCTAGCGAGCGTCTGGACTCACTGTTCTTTAAAAATGTTGACCGATAGACGGCGCCAACCGTCAAAACTGACTGCGACGTGACGTCATTTTGATTGCAACATCGAAGTGCACGTTCAATTACGCGCAACATTAGTTCCAATGGGATGTGTGTACGTCCTTATTAAATATACAATAAACTTCGTTTTATTGTAGTTTCTCTAAAAACATAATATAATCTTACAAAATGATGTTTAAAATTTATTTTTTAGCATTAATCGTGATCCGCTGACTATGACGCCGTCGTGACGTAGGGGGAGATTCCCATAACAAACTGAAGTTGACCAATCAGAGGCCGGTGATTTTTTTTTGTCCACACCTCGTTTTGATGTCAAAATTTTTAAAGAAGCTTTACTCCAGACCATCGTTTGGACTTCTTTGAGAGAAGTCTCGCGAGAGGTCTGGATGATCGAGACTAAGTTGGGAGTGATGATAACACTAGAAGAGAGGTTATTTAAAGGTTACCGAAGTGTCCCATAACAACACATAGACATTTTTATGTCTATAATGATATAAATGAAAATAAAAGTATCATCAAGACATTCTCTCAGACCTCAAGAACCGTGCAACATTCTCTCCTATCACAGTAGCTGTGAACATTACATCTATTATCATCATATTATGGCTCTTATACTCTGCTAGATGTGATAGACCTCTGGTACACAGAGCTATCAATACCTCCCAACAAACAAAACCTGTTGCCGTCCAATGTTTGGACTCGCGTTTCAAGGAGGTTTATGAAAACATAACACCATACCTGCTTAATTGACCTCCATATTTCAATTGAGTAAAATCTTCATCACCACATGTAAATGCATAAAACAACCGAACAACATGGATTATGGTCATCAACTCAGAATTGAATTGAACTGTGATTTTACGGCGCACAAACACAAAAAGTTTATATGGCGCCAACAGGAATGAGCATTCCAGGCCCACTCTCCATTTAAATCTAGATGAAAATATGCAGAATGAGTCTAGAACCTTCTCACCTGCAGAAATGCGGAGTTACCGCAAATTCTATTGTAAACACTACATTTATCGCTGGAGCCACGACCACTGTTTTCTGCCACCACTCAAGTAACACCTGAAACACTGCCTGGATAAACAGTGGTCCAATTCTTGCCCAGGAACCAGACGGGGCCATCAAAACTGAATATCGTCGAAACAGAATATTTGGCCAACCTTAAAAATACATTTGTTTTCCGTTTCGTTTCCCAACCCAGGATTTTACAAGTGGGTAGGTAGGAAGGTGAGGTTTTTTTTGGCCGAAGACAGTTAAAACCTTAAGAAATGAAAGAAAACTTTACTAAAGACAGTAAAAAAGCCAGTATGTTAAAGAATTGCTGTAAAAAGTTTTCAGTAGGGACTTTTTTTGCGTGGGTAGGTAGAGAAACAGCAAATCACCACTTTGTTACGGTCAGCCTTACCAAGGATGTTCACATCTAATATCACAGTGAATCACTTACTACAGTGTGTTGCCGAGTCAGAACGTTTTTACGTAGGTACATTACGAAATATTCATACTAAAAAATAATGACATGAAATACAAATATTTCATGCTCAAATACACTTATCTTGCATGTATAAAAAATATTTATATGAGATATGACTCATCCGTGTCACACTTCAGAAGATTCAATATAATACAATTCTTTACAAGATAATCATAGACAAATTGGTGATCAACGCGAAACTAGTGTATCCTGTTCTTTATTCAAATATAGTTACAACAGTTTCGCATTCACCCCTTAGAAAAATTTACATAACACAATTTGGATATGGAATGTCGATAAAGTCTTCCCATCTTCATAATCTCCATCCATTAAAACTAAATAAATGGCCGCTTAAATGTTACAATCCTTCTTCGGGTAGATTTGTGCAGTATAAAACAAGGCGCCATCGATAGATTATCTATGTACTGCGACTGGGAATTTCAACAGTGGAGTTGTGTGCTGTTTCCCTTCTTTCTTATTTACGAGGATCACATCGTTAGTTTTGTGGTGAGACACCAGTGCTGGCACATCTTTGAAAGCCTTAAATATACAATTTGGTGATAAATCGACACTGGCAAAAAAACAAAAAAACATTTCCGCGGAAATTATACAGTTTAGCAATTAAATACCTTTGAAATTATACAATTATACAATCACAAAATTTATTTTATTAAATACGGTACCCCCAAAAGATACATTCCATTTGCGTTCATTTTTCGTTTCACTTCATATGCATATCATTTGTATTTCTTTTTTAAAATTACATATAAAATGCTGATCGAGATGTCCAGTAGATTTCATATTCGTATCCTATCATAATGACTCCCAAGTCCTAATTCTTTCGGGCACTTGAACAGAACTGGGCCTATTCAAAATGCTTACATGTCAGCCATTATAACAACCTTCGTAAAACTGAATTCATTTATAAAACATCAATATCTAAGATTATACAACACTAATTAATTGTTTACATTTTAAAATTCAATAATGTTTAGTATATAAGATGCTGTAGTATTCCATAAACAAGGGGGCTAATTAGTGGAACAAAAAAATCTGTAGAACTGATGGATGCTCCCCGAAATGTATCCTCAACTTATCACATGGCCTTGTATCAACAAGTAGTACTCAATTTGCAGTTCCATTAGTAGTTTTTGAGTTATGCTCCAAACAATAATTTGAATGAAAGTAAAGTTATGGTTCCTAAGCTCTGCACTTCCTCTCATTGCCCTCTATCATTGTGTGAAGTTTCATCCCATTAGTAGTTTTGATTTATGCTCTAGACAAGAATTATATTATGGTATGATACGGACAAGATATATGGACGGACGGACGGACAGAGCGACAACTTTATAATACATATATCAATTATAAAGTCTTACTTATCTTTCAATCATGAAATTCATCACTAGAAGTTTAATTATTGTTAGCTATATATAGTTTAATACCGATTGGCTTAACAGAAAAACAGAAAAACAAAACAACTATATACCATTTCATCAGGTTTGACTTCCCCAAGGGCCACCTGTTTGTCAGGCCGTACGCGTATTTTGAGGTTGTATGCATGATTCTGGTATAGCACCACCAGCGTGTAAGGCTGGTCATTTCCACCCTGGCGACTTTTCCGTACCATAAATGTACCATCCTGTAATGTATCATTCACAATAAAGGCTTTTTGTGGTGGTTCACAATTTTGCCTCACATCAAGGGCTATATAAAATTCCATATTTAAGCATAGATTGGTATGAGGCATGTACATGGTTCGAGAGCCCAACAAGTTATCTTGTCATTTTAGAATTATTTTATGATAAGAATTGTGCCATTCCTGATTTAAAGAAATTCATTACTCAAGTAATAGATAGAGTCTGGTCTCAGCGAGTTGGCTTATTTAAACACTCCGATGGGCGGAGGTGTTTTAATAACCAACGAGCTGAGAAAGACTCTATCTGTTTTGAAGCATGGTGTACTTAGTAACACTGTGATGTCATAGTGACCGTACTCTAAATTCCAATATCCGGTAGTTGTAGTACGGTATAGCCATGCCCCTTTAATTATCCTTAATTAAACGATTTAATGCTCTGCATTCATCAAAGGAAATGTCACAGTCCATGCTACAAAGCATGATACAGTCTAAATCCATGTTAAAGGTGAATGGCCACCCTTTTTGTCGTATTATCAATTAACAAATTTAACTCTAAAACATCGTATGAACATTTCTTGATAGTCCCAGAGAGAAACATATATGTAAAACCGCTACTAACTTGTATGTAAAAATAAGTATTATTTGCACGACGTAGATATTACTTTGACCACTGCGTGACTGCACGGGGAAATGAGGTAAATCTGAATTGTATAGCTGCTCAACTATTGCCAGATAATTGATAAATACAATTTACCTGTGGATTAATTTACCTGTTCAAAGTTTTCTACGTTATCAAATGAAATCTTATTCTGGCTTTTCACAGATTTTGCAATATGTTAATTGTAAATATCTGTTGTGTATTGATTTCGATTTAAATAAACATAAACATTTTCATGAAACAAAACATGGCCGGAGAACTTTAAACAGCCATTCCAAGACTCAACCACATGTCAGAAAACATTCAGTTAAAAAACTCAATCCGTCCTCAGAACGGATTCAGTTCATATTGTTCAATCCATTCTGACAGTTCATACTGTTTAACCCATTCTCCAAACTGATTCGGTCCACATTTTTCAATCCGTTCTCAGAACAGATTCAGTTCATATTGTTCAATCCGTTTTCATAACGGATTCAGTTCATATTGTTCAATTAATTCTGACAGTTCATACTGTTAAACCCATTCTCAGAACTGATTTGGTCCACATTTTTCCATCCGTTCTCAGAACTGATTCAGTTCATACTGTATAACACTCATTGAGTAAACCAGTTCCTTGAAATGAAGAATGACAAAATTATAAACATAAAATAATAATAAAATGACTAAAAAGACATTTATTTTATCAATATAGTGTTTGTGATGGCTGGCATGGCTCAGTAGATAGCACAGTGGAAATGGGAGCACACGGGTTCTAGCTTCACCAGTGCCACTGAGTTTTGTCCGTGTGTTCTTGGGCAAGACACTTAAGCTTAGCCTTGTCTGTCGGATGGGGACTTAAACTGGGCAGTCCCATGTATTGTAGTCAAGGCCTCCGAGCACTTTAAAGAACAATAGCAATCTATTCAATAGTAAGAGTAAGGCAGGTTCCCAGACTCCTATCTATCCTTCCCCTCTCTCTAAGGCATCTCTAAATAATCTATAATGTGGAATATGATGTGCCTGCAGCCCCCACCACCCCCACCCCGTTAATCCTTAAAGGCCATGTAATATAAATGCATACAAGGCCAATAAACAAGTGCTACCCTAATGGCCTTGATAAATATCCTATGTAAATTTGTTCTGTGTCAGAAAAAATACACATCACATCAAGATATACTGTTAATGTGTCCACAGACCACAAGCTTGAAGTCTCTATCCCGTAATCAACTGTCAAATTTTAAAACAGAATGTACACCGTTTCTATTGACTACGAGATATATAATTACATAACTGACATATTTTGAGAATCGTAACTCTATAGACAAAATATAAACGGCCTTAACTAGCCAGGCCAAACCCCAAAACTGGAGCGTCGAAGTAACAGTAACCATCTCATAATTCAATTTGCCCATATTCAATCACAGGTATTTTAAGAACCTGTGAATAAACCTATAGTTTTAATTGGCACAAATACATTATATACTAGAGGTTGTTTTTATTACAAACAGATGTCTCCCCCCCAAATAAATCATTCACGTGGAACACAAAGATAACATGCGCAACTAGGCTTGGTACTGAACATCCTTGCCAAGTTTCGTTCAAATCCGGCTAGGAGTTCAGGAGAACTAGTCTGGACAATTTTAAGTATTAAAATCTTTAAGGGCCATAACTCCGTCAAAAATTATTTAACCGGAACACGGCAAAGATATGTGCAACTAGGCTTGGTACTGATCATCCTTGCCAAGTTTCGTTGAAATATGGCCAGGAGAACTAGTCCGGACAAAGTTTATGTATTAAAACTTTTAAAGGTCCGTAACTCCGCCAAAAATCATTCAGCCGGAACATGTCGATGATATGCATACCTAGGCTTGGTACTGATCATCCCTGCAACTTTTTGTTGAAATCCGGCCATGGGTTAAGGAGAACTAGTCCAAAGTTTGTGTATTAAAACCTTTAAAGGGCCGTAACTCCACCAAAAAGCACTCAACCACAACACGGCGAAGATATGCGCAGCAATGCTTGGTACTCATCATCCCTGCAAAGTTTCGCTGAAATCCGGCCAGGGGCTCAGGAAAACTAGTCTGGACAAGGTTTGTGACATACAGACAACAGACGACAGACAGACAGCTAAAAAATAATATATCTCCACTCCACAAAGTGAGGGAGACATAATAACCTGAATACTTGAATAGAGTTTTGATAAACGGTTTTGTAGCGTAATTTTGCCACTATTTGGTGGGTTAGTTTCTTTAAGATCTTATGACTGACCTGTCCGATACTTTTGAGCTTTTCTTCAGAGGATTGTCTCTCAAGCTCTCCGTGGTACCACTCATGCGCCTCCATTGGATCCTGCAACACATATTGCGACACACATTTTCACAAATATACTATATTACAGAGCAATTCTTTGTAGTTGTTGAGCTCTACTTTCAGAATTAATTATTGTTTAATTTCATAAGGTTTAAAACGGCTTAAACATGAGGTATAGGCATTGGTTTCATTTGCCATAAATACCCATCAAAACACTCAACAAGAGGCCCAAGAGGGCCTGTGAACGCTCTACTGGCTCAAGATAAAGTTTATGTATAAAGGGCCTTAAGTCTCAAAAATCATTCAACCGGAACATAGTGATGACATATGCAACTAGGCTTGGTACTGATCATCCCTGCAAAGTTTTGTTGAAATCCAGCGAGTGGTTCAGGAGAACTAGTCTAGACAAAGACAAAGTTAGTGTATTAAAACCTTTCAGGGCTCATAACTCTGCCAAAATTCATTCAACCAGAACATGGCAATGACAGGTGTAACTAGGCTTAGTACTGATCATCCCCGCCAAGATTCGTTGAAATCTGGCAAAGAGTTCAGAAGAGACTAATCTGGACAAATTTTGTGTATTAAAACATCTTAAGGGCAATAATTCTGTCAAATCATCCTTGTCAAATTTCGTCTATATCCGGCCAGGGGTTCAGGAGAACTAGCCGGAAAAAAATTGTGGTATCAAAATCCTTAAAGGGCCATAACATATGGACGATGACATGCACAACTAGGCTTGGTGCTGATCTTCCCTGCAAAGTTTCATTGAAATTTGGCGAGAGGTTCAGGAGAAGAAGATCAGACAAAGTTTGTGTATTAAAACCTTTAAAGGGCCATAATTCTGCCAAAAATAATTCAACCGTAACACGGCAATGATTTGCACAACTAGACACGGAATTGATCATCCCTAAAATGTTTCGTTTAAATCCGGCCGGGGGTTCAGGAGAACTAGTCAGAACTTGTCCGAGCAATAACTCCTCTGCTAATAGTCCGATCTGGCTGGTTTTCGAACTTGTCCGAGCTTTCGTTGATATTAACAATCTGTTTAAGTTTATTAAAGATCGGATGAAAAACCAAGGCCCTATCTTCTTAACAAGGCAAAATATAGTATTTTTAACTAAATCAAGGGTCATAATTCCGCTGATACTGGTCCGATCTGGCTGGTTTTCGAACTTGCCGAGCTTTCAATGACACTAACAATCTGTTAAAGTTTGGTAAATATCAGATGAAAAATGAAGGCCCTATCGTCTTAACGAGGCAAAATATTGCATTTTTAACCAAATCAAGGGCCATAACTCCGCTATTACTGGTCTGAATTTGGCTGGTTCGCAAACTTGTTCGAGCTTTCGTTGACATTAACAATGTGTTAAGTTTGGTAAAGATCGGATGAAAAATGAAGGCCCTACCGTCTTAACAAGGCAAAATATTGCATTTTTAACCAAATCAAGGGCCATAACTCCGCTGTTACTGGTCCAATCTGGCTGATTTTCGAATTTGACCGAGCTTTCATTGATATTAACAATCTGTTAAAGTTTGGTAAAGATCAGATGAAAAAACGAAGTAAAAGTTAACAGACGAACGACGGACAACGGACAACTCGCCATCCAATAAGGGCCAGCGTGGGCCAGTAGAGCTAAAAACATAATCTGCAACTTTGTCTTAAATGTTGGGTTTGTCAATGTCCAACGACGATTTCTCTATAAAATGAAAACGTCGATTCTTAGGGATGGTGGGAGGTATACAACACTGGTTCTACTCAGGAAAAAGTCGATGGTCTCCTTTCACTGATCACTATAAAAATCGTCAGTCATATAATTATAGCGTAAATGTGCTGAAATGAACGTAAAACACCATTCAACCAACCAACTATAAAGCAAACAAGTGTATTAGCCAGCAAACCGCGCAGCCGTCTTTTGCACAGCCGTTTTTTGAAAAATCGCAGCTAATATTTGGTAGAGTGGATGGGGTAAAAAATATATATTTCTCAATATTGTTATGTTTTGTATAAATTTATAAAAGAAAGATGATCTAAAATGTACCTTTTTCACCTTTATCTGTAAAAATAAATTGCCACAGAGACACTAACTTGTTGCAAATTGGCTTTTAGCGCGTTGTTTCCAAATTATTTTACACACCCTGTTTGCAGAATTGCACACCCAAGTCTTGAATTTCTACCAAATACACTGAAGCAAACTTACTACTACCACAGATTCAGGTCTTTCTTAAAACTTGGTGTTCCATGGAACACTTGTGTCGCCTGTCCATGTTCTTATGGCCCGTTATGAGCTTGGTTAGGTTGCAGTTTGAAGTTTTATGAAAAGGGGCATAACTCTGCTAAAATGAAAGTCAGAGTTATTGGACATGTGTAACAACGTTTCTTTAGGTAAGATGTGTGTGAAGTTTTATGAAGATAGGTCAAGTACTTTTCAAGTTATGGCCAAGATTAGGTTGCAGGTTTAAAGTGTGATGGACGACGGCGATAGACCGACGATGGACAAAGTGATCCCTCAGTGTCCGCCATGCTACGTAGGTGACATGGCCAAGGTTAGGTTGCAGGTTAAAGTGTAATGGACGACGGATGACGACGACAGCGGAAGACGGACAAAAGTGATCCCTATGTGTCTAACATGCTATGTGCAAGTTTCCCAGTAAAATAATAAATGTTTAGATATTTTATGATGATGGACATTTGCTCATCTACCATAATATTATACAGCTCCGTCATGTATCAAAATTTAATACTTACTCGCATATAGCTCATTCCGTCATCATAAAAATCATCACTTTCACATCTGGGCGATAACGGGGGAGATGGAGTTGCTGGAGGCGGGGCTTGTCTCACTGGGGTTGGTTGTGGAGGGTCTGGCATTTTCTGCTATTAAAAGACAAGCAAATTAGTATCAAACATTAATTGAAATTACCATCCAATGACACATATTTTCTGCAATCGTTTTGCCAGATAAACGTAAGTTGTAGTCCAAAATAAGATTTATTTTACTGATAAAGTATTCATCTGATTTGTTTACAATTTGAACAAATAAACAGCAATATCTCAATATTGTGGAATCATATCTTAAAAGTATATATAAGAATCTATCTTGGCCAAATCATACCAACATGGTTGTGCCCTAGATTCGCGAACAAACTAGTGATAATTGCCACCAAAATCTCTCTGGTCATGAATTTAACTGTTTAACCTTCATAGCTTTCTTAGTAACAAATATTCAAATCTGATCAAATCCGATCCTTCATAAACTGCCATCTTGTTACCATGACAACAAGACAATCAGTCACCATTCCACTTTCGACTAATGAATTGTTGCAATTTTGAACACGTTAATTACTGTGCCGAGATACTTACAAGATGCGATTCCGAATTCATAAATAAAAAATTAGTCTGAATTGGCCAAGTCTGTACCAATGAAATGTTCGTTTGTTCATCAGTTCATCAGTTTTTTTTCCGGATTTTCAGTGAAAAGGTCTGTTGCACAAATATTCAGATGAATGTATTTATTTAAAGCTAATCTACCATATTTGGTATTTTTACTGACACTAAAGTACACGTAAATCATCTGATCTAGCCATGTAATTCGAAGAAAAAATTAATAAAAATAAATCTTCTTTTACGTTTCTCAAACATTAACTTGATACAACTAGCATATGATTCAGAAGTTAACTTTATTAGATATAATTATTGAAGATCAGCTTGTACGTTTTGTCGCTCATTTGCTACTAAGAATTAATAGTTTATTAACGTGTAAATATTAATTATATTTTGTTGAATTTTAAAAAGTGTAGCAATTTCTTTAAATGGGGAGATATTGTCACAAAATAATCTCGAGTAGAGCGTATTGTTTGTACATAGCTCTTGTAATAACCTATTATTTATAATATATAAAGCAGTGTTAAATGGTTTAATAAGACTCTATATATAAATGATATAGTTCAATCTAACATGCAAAGCTAAGATCTCTAGCACAGCAGGTTTGATTGCACAAAACACATTGGCAGTTGAGCAATTTACCATATTCTGGCACATCTCAGGGGTGGATTTGAGATAAGATAGGGGGCTAGGTGTAACAGATTGACAGTGTTTAAAGGGAACTGATCTCTCACACTTATGATTTCTTATTTTCCCCAAATGTTCAGGTTTTACACCAGGAAAACCTATCTGTACCCCACTCTCCAATGGATCCCCACATAGATATGAACAGTTAATTATCTTTGGATAAGAAATCCAAATGAACTGAAATATTTTCACTTTGTAATTTATTTTGTTCAGTTAAGTTACGACCCATTTCAAAATAGTCAATAACATTCTCGCTTGCCAGAGTTTAACAACGGTACCCTCTATTATTTTATCACCACCCGATGCCACCCGATGCTTATCAATTTTTTTTTGACCAATCAGATGCATCTATAGCAAGTTGATGCGGAAATATTTACGGATATATAACCTTTTAATAATTTATGGGAAATACGGACACAATCCGTAAGTAAAGCATATTGAGTATAAACAAATAACTGTCTGATTTTTATTCAGTGAAACGTATAGATGATAACATGAACATAGACACAAATAAGTGTGTAGTAATAACCTTTTTTAAATTTGAAGAAAAACAAGGTCTTATTATAATTGTTAATAAACATTGCTGCTGACAGGGACAACTATATTTACATTTCTGTTGCTCACATGATATTTATTAGCGCGTTAGGTTTTGACTACAGTTTGCAATGAACTCTCGATTTATCAGACTCCGAGTCAGTATTACTAAATGTTCAAAAGCAAGATTTGTGTGGTTTTAAGCTATATAGGGAGGGCGTGGGGATTAAATTGAATGTATTTAAGGTTGAATGACCTTTAACCTTCAAAAAATACATATATGCGGTTTGCCTGTAGTAGGATTACGACAGCTGCTGCCTTGTGCAATCAAACTCTAGTCACTAAATGTTAAGATTACAGGTCAGCTTTTCACTAAACCATTTGAATACAACACTCAAATTGTGTCTCAGTATAGAAACAGGGTGATGTCCCGCAGAGGGCAGCACATATGTTGTGTATCAGTCAATGGTTTTATCGATGCAGTGAAATTGGATTGTGCAAAAATGAGAAAAACAAGTAATTTAACCCTTAACCCGCTAAGTCATTTTCCCAAAACAACACACATTTGTCACATAAATGGAATGGTCTTAATTCAAAGAAAGAACAGTCCATTATATATATATGTAGCGGGTTAAGGGTTAAATATCAATGATAAAGGAAAGAGTTTACTGCCTAAGCGCACAATTTAAGCCGAAATATTACTACAAAAATAACGAAACTGGAAACAATCTGGAAGAATTATCATGGATATCATTCCAAATATATAAAACAACATCCAAAATGTGCTCCAGTTTTATATAAAATATGCAAGTGCACTAAATAAGTCTTCTGGTTTTGTTCCAATTGTTTATGAAAGAGTTTGGTCCGGAAAACTGTACAGTTGGGATTACTAAGTTTTGTGTTCAAATGGTTTGGCGAAAATTGTGACCTGGAAGCATAGATACATATACCTTGCTGCCCTGGGGTGGTAAGCTATTTGTAGGGGGTGGGGGAGGTGGACCGAGGCTCCTAGAGGAGATAGGCGAGCCTGAGGAGATGGTGGAGGGTGCATTCAATGGAGCGTTTGACATGGTGGGTTTCACAGGCAGAAAGGGTTTTCCTGGAAATACATCACAATGCAGGCATAAAGAGTTTGAAAGCTGTAAATACATAGCACACCATGCACAAAGTTACAGAATATAGTGATTAACTCAGGGGTTGAGGTCCTATAAAAGCATCACATAACATAAAGCACACTACAAAAGAAAACAGTGATTAACACATGTTAAGATCGGATAAAAGCGTCACAAAATAAAGCGCAGACAGTTACAGAAAACAGTGATCAATTCTGTGGTTTAGGTCCTTTTAAAAGCATCACATCAAATAAATCACACGGCTACAGAAAAACACAGTGGTATAGGTCCATTTAAAATCATAGCATAAAATAAATCACATGGCTGGCTACAGGAAGAAAACAGAAAACAAACACAGTGGTTTAGAGTTTCTACAAAAGCATCACATAAAATAAAGCATATTAAAGCTACAAGAAACACGGCAATAGTGATTTAGAACCTGTAAATACAACACTTTGAGAGGTCATCAAGAAACTATTGTTACTGTATATATATAATTCAGTCGAGGAGCATCGTCGGAACCCACGTTTGATTGATTATGTTATCACTCCATTCATCACGTGATGAATGGAGTATCATGTGATGAATGGAGTACAAAGCAATCAATCAAACGTGGGTTCAGACGATGGTAGAAGAGCAGCCAAATCTTTTCTCTGCAGGAGGTGCATAACTCAAACATAAATAATTAGTGATGGAGGCACCATAGTTCCCATTTTGCAAGCATGTGCAGAAGCGCACAAATTAATACATTGGTCTTGTAAAAAACACTAGTTTAAAGCCGAAGAAGACCAATCATATCAGAGGTTACTAAGTGAGAGACTCCTCAAACGATCAGCATTTCTCAAGCATTAAAGCTTCTAAATGTCGATACAGAAATTGTAATCATGTAAAATTGTCACAATCTTCCAAATCATTAGAAAAAAAAAATCCAAAATGGCAGACATTTAATTTTGTTGATGCTGCATAAAGATAACATACCATTTTCGGTGTAATGCGTTGCTACACTATTTGAAAGATTACGAAAAACCAGGTAACTTTTCTACTGAATTAACCCTTAACCTGCTAAGTAAGACTATAATAGCCTTTGCATCCATTGTAAACCCAGATGAGCCTGCAAGTAACTCGCAGGCTGATCAGGGTTTACAATGTCTGGCTGCTGATCAGTCATTTCCCCTAAAACACCCCTTTCTCACATAAATGGAATGGTCTTAATTCAAAGAAAGAACAGTCCATTATATATATGTAGGGGGTTAAGAACAAGATACAATAGTTTTGCATTCTCCCCTCGTCATGTTCTACGTAATTTTACAGAAAACTGTGCACACATTTACAGGAAAAATAGCATGCTACATGAGGTGTCCAGCCTTAGGGTTCACTATGTTAGCTTATGGTTACCTTTGGTGACAACATGCCAAAAAAATCAAATAAACACTAATTGGCTAAATTAAATGTTAAAGCTTTTAAACAGAATACCGAATTCTGCCACTTTTTTGATGTCGTTCTCTGAAAGAATGCCTCTAAAAAAAGGCAAGTCATGAGTGAAAGACAGGTTACTACACACTAACATAATTAGAACATGCTGTTTTGTTTGTAAATGATCATGCACATGTGTTTTATGGCACGTGTCACAAAAGACTTAGTACAGCCAAACCTGCTAAAGTCACTTCAATTTTTCACTAATGGGCAATAATTGGTACAAAGAGATTGAGAAAACCTTTTTTTAAATTCTAAATACAAAATAAATTGTAAAAAATTAAATAAATTATAAATTGAACTTTTGAAATGTCACCTTACACATTTGATTTAGAAATCCTTTGGTAATAAGTGTCTAAATATACAGGTTTGACTGTTAAAATGTTAAAAAAAAAACATTTTATAGATCTACAACGAGTACAGTATTACTGCATTAGACAAACAGAAGTCCACTGTTAATGCAAGTATGGAGCTGAAATGTGGGGATCAACAATACTAGCAGGTTGAGTGCAATACATGGGTTAAGTCAAACACAATTCACTAGGGAATGTTTAAAACTGAGCCATTGTTCAGAATGCATGCTTTCAAGGGTAAATGTAAATGATTTTTTTTTTACAATATCTTCTCTGCTTCATTTTTACCGACTTTGTTTGGCAAACGACAATTCAAGACTGAATAAAAGTGACACAAACTTTATAAGAAAGAACATGTGACTTTATTATATCAATGGTATTCCAATACAAAAAGAAATTAGCAAGGGCCGTAACTAATGTTAACAGAACTTGTTGCTCCACCAATATGCATATCAAAATTCCAGCATAATTGAAAGCTTAACTGGCATGCTTGAACAAAATGGCACTGCTTTACAACATCCACTTTCGATTACGTGATAAAACTAAGACCTCTTGCTTGAACATGTTGAAAGGCTTTCCCACAGATTGGGGAGATTTAATTGGTTTTACAACCGACTGAGGTTTGACTGGAAGAATAGGTTTGGCAGAAGGAAATGGCTTTATCCCTGAAAAGAAATTATTTATAAACATGTGAATGCGTCATGCACAGGAATTACACACAGGAGATGTACACAACATCGACGCGAGGTAATGTCATAGGGAGCATGCACCAACAGGAGAATCAATTGTTATCCTGAAAAGAAACAAGAACCATATTAAGGACAATAACCATATTAAATAGAGGATCTTACATGAGTACTCATTCATTATTAAATTTATTAAACGAGTTGGCAAAATGATATAATGCCAGACTCTTGCCGAGTATTATATCATTTTTGCTAACGAGTTTAATAAATTCAATAATGAATGAGAATGAATGTTAGATTCTATTTATCACATAACTCACATATCAACTTTTACTGCATTTTGCCTGTCGCTTTAACACGCAAAACCGAGATAAACCGTGGGAACTGGATCATAGTCGATTTTTTTGACAGCGCATACTAGGCTTATTTGCATACTTATATAACTAGTGGTATATCGAAAATATAGAATGGTGTTATTCCACTCCCACACCATGAGTTATGTGATAAAGACAGTTTACTAAGGAGGAATACACGAGAATATATCCTAGAGATTAGGAACTACCATGAACAATGATGAATTGGTTTTGTTTGTTTTTTGTTTGTATGGTGTTTTACGTCATTTTCAACACATGTAAGGTTATATATGACGGTCGTTTTTTTGTGGCGGAGGTAGTCCACCCGCTTTTCCTGGGTAGAAAAAGTACTGTACACCTCCCGCCATCCGTAAGAATCGACACTTTCTCACTTACAAGTCGAGCTCCCAGTTCGAACCTGCAGCAGTGAGAGGCGAGAAGGTTTACAATGCAACGTCGTTAACCACTTGGCCATGGAGACGTACATGAATTTGTGATTTTTATCCTAAAAATGGTATTATGACAGGGGTGCAGACAGGATGTTTTAGATTCTACGCACAAGTGTTTTTTTGTTTTTTTTCAAGAAATCTTAGCCCTTTTTTTCCGCCACAGGGTGTACGAATGTGCGTATATGTGTACATAGTAGCTATGCCCCTGAACGCTGTCATAATCATACAAGAGGACGTCATACGAAGTTGATACAAGGTTGTTGCTATAGCTTTTTACATCTTCCAGGATAGTCATACGGAGCATTACGTGGTCCTGCTTTAATTCCATTAAGCGCTGGGAAAGCTTCTATTACCAGGATTTTATAAGAGCTATTTCGACAATAAAACATGTTTTTACTGGAAATAAATGCTATTACCTGTTTAAAATTACCGATTAATGTTTTAATTTTACAATATGCAAAATGTTTAAACCAAAATTAAGGTTTTATTTCATACCCCTGCCAACCCCGTTTTTGCTTCTTGGAGAAGGGGTTGGATGGGTATGAAAGTTAATACTCGGAAGACGTAATGGAGTGGGGTCATGCAGTACTGTGCGGAGTGTGGTCATGCAAGAAGCCTTAATAGTACGGTATGCATACCTAATCATCAAGAAAACTTCAATTTTAATATTTGAAAAAAAATAATTAAGAAATGGATTAAAGGGAAGTTTTTCTTTCAAGTTTAGCTGAGTTTACTCAAGTATGTAATAAATCACAGAAGGCATTATACATCGTCACTTTTTTCTAGACATACTTAATTTAGAGTACCTAAATCAGGATTCATTTAAAAATGTATTTAAAAGAGAGAGTGAAACATACACCCCAGAGATATAACAGCAAAGTTTCACATACAGAATCCTCTATCACTAAAAAAAAAGAATCACACATGTTGTAACAGACATGCAGAGAAGAATTAAGAGATAAGTTCCAAATCCAGAGAGCCATACATCCAGCATGTAATAAGGGGACAAGTTGCAGGAAATGCTAACAGTGCATACAGTTTGGAAATTTTAATTCTTATATTGTGCTGTAGAGTACTGAGAGGTAACGAGTTGCTCCAGGATTTACCGTTTTCTCCAGAAAGCCAACTCTCCCCGGATCATGTTGTAGCACTACTGCCGGGTCATTTTCCTGTTTTGGTGGTTTCCATGGCATATTAGGTTTGCTTGGCTTCAAAGGAGTTTCTGGTTTAGGTTTGACTGGAGTTTGAGGTTTAGGTTTGACTGGAGTTTCAGGTTTAGGTTTGACTGGTGTAATATGTTTAACATCAGTAGGTTTTTTTTCCACAGATTCTTCAGGGAGGCCGTTAAGGGCTTTACCGTTCATCAAAGCAATTCTCTGATGAATAGTCAGATTGGCCGTGTTTATAGGTATTGTTGCTTTCTTTTCTGGTTTTGTGTTAGTTTTAGGAGAGGGTTGATTAGTGCTGAATTTAGGCTTCGGAGAAGGGGTACGGTTTCGGGTTTGGGCAACAGGCTTCAGAGCCTGTTTACCCATAGCTATTTCTTTCCCTAAGGCATTCACAGAATTACTAGAATCTTCATGTTCTGAAATGTGAAAAAACATCATCAATTGAACTTTACATTTATAATTTAGGGACACACAGCAATCTTAGAGTAATTTAAAATGATCAAGCACTTAATTAGCACCTTAACCCATAACCTGCTAAGCATGACTATAATAGCCTTTGCATCCATTGTAAACCCAGATCAGCCTGTGAGGAACTCGCAGGCTGATCAGGGTTAACAATCTCTGCTGATCAGTCATTTTCCCTGAAACTGCCCTTTGTCACATAAATGGACTGATCTTAATTCAAAGAAAGAACAGTCCATTATATATATGTAGCAGGTTAAGGGTTAATAATTATAATAATCTGGTTATCATTTTGACTTCAAACCTGCCTGCATATAATTAAATAAAACATAACAAAATTTGGAGTTTTTAATTTTTCTTCGATATACTACCGTAATTACCTGTAAATATGTTACTGATGCATTGTATTCAACTATTAGTAACATGAATAAAACAATTTGTTTTGTATTATTTTACCACTGCGGTGGTGGCATAGTGGTACACAGTCTACCTAGCATATAGAAGGTCATGGTTTTGATCCCCAACCCGGTCGCATCAAAGACTTCATAAAAATGGCACTAGGGCTAGGACTGGTCAGCCCGGCGTCAGTATAATGTAACTGGCAGGAGTATCATGAAGAGTGACTAGCAGGGGTATCATGAAGAGGGACTGGCAGGGGTATCAAGCCAGTGACTGGCAGGGGTATCATGAAGAGTGACTGGCAGGGGTATCATGAAGAGTGACTGGCAGGGGTATCAAGCCAGTGACTTGCAGGGGTATCATGAAGAGTGACTGGCAGGGGTATCAAGCCAGTGACTGGCAGGAGTATCATGAAGAGTGACTGGCAGGGGTATCATGAAGAGTGACTGGCAGGGGTATCATGAAGAGTGACTGGCAGGGGTATCATGAAGAGTGACTGGCAGGGGTATCATGAAGAGTGACTTGCAGGGGTATCATGAAGAGTGACTGGCAGGGGTATCATGAAGAGTGACTTGCAGGGGTATCATGAAGAGTGACTGGCAGGGGTATCATGAAGAGTGACTGGCAGGGGTATCATGAAGAGTGACTTGCAGGGGTATCATGAAGAGTGACTTGCAGGGGTATCATGAAGAGTGACTGGCAGGGGTATCATGAAGAGTGACTGGCAGGGGTATCAAGCCAGTGACTGGCAGGGGTATCATGAAGAGTGACTGGCAGGGGTATCATGAAGAGTGACTGGCAGGGGTATCATGAAGAGTGACTGGCAGGGTATCATGAAGAGTGACTGGCAGGGGTATCATGAAGAGTGACTGGCAGTGGTATTAAGCCAGTGACTGGCAGGGGTATCAAGCCAGTGACTGCCAGAGTATCAAGCCAGTGACTGACAGGGGTATCATGAAGAGTGACTGGCAGGGGTATCATGAAGATTGACTGGCAGGGGTATCAAGCCAGTGACTGGCAGGGGTATCAAGCCAGTGACTGGCAGGGGTATCATGTCAGTGACTGGCAGGGGTATCATGAAGAGTGACTAGCAGGGGTATCAAGCCAGTGACTGGCAGGGGTATCATGTCAGTGACTGGCAGGGGTATCATGAAGAGTATCTGACAGGGGTATCATGAAGAGCGACTGGCAGGGGTATCAAGCCAGTGACTGGCAGGGGTATCATGCTATGTGTTTACAGCATATGATATTATATTCCAGTGTGGTAGTACAATAAAGAAGGTCTCAGAGGAACTCATATTATTTATTTTTTTCTTTCGTTCCTATCCTTTACTGTACCAATATACAGATGTTGTAAAAATGTTGAAATAAAATGTTTAAGTTAAGATGAGCATTGATCTCACTGCTACAAGTCGTTATATGACTGATATCTTGTTAAAAAATTACATTTAAACCCAATGTATTTAATATATATACATACAAGAAAAAAATCAAGATTGCGTGTGCCCCTTTAGCAACATAAAACGGGTATAGACAGTTATATACAATAATGACAAAACGGTACAAAAACAGCAAAAACTGGATACGCCAATAAAGGTAATCAACAAAAAAAGTGAGGGCAATCTGGGTAAAGACAGATGTTTTTTTGCAAAGTTCAGTTTTCACCACTGATGCTGGTACCTAAATCATGTCTCACATATGCAAGAGATAACTCAAAAGGAAGGGAAATATTGTTGGGACTCGTTTTCATTTGGATGGTTCTCGGTTTCACACAAGTTATTTAGTGAAATTCGTTTGAAGTGATCACCTAATGTGACACTGACTTATTACAGACATGCTAAACTTTATATGGGAAAATATGGACAGGTAAATATATTTTTATAAAAGATGCGAG
This sequence comes from Cyrtodaria siliqua, assembly GCA_037043455.1. NCBI lineage: Eukaryota > Metazoa > Mollusca > Bivalvia > Adapedonta > Hiatellidae > Cyrtodaria > Cyrtodaria siliqua. The sequence goes on along the minus strand of JAWPHD010005650.1, from coordinate 114,753 downwards.
ATTTGCATGATACATCAAATCTCCTACATTATCTATTTATAGATGGTAACAGCGACTGTACTGAAAAAAGAAAGAGGATATATTTTTAGTTTTGTAATCTGCCCGTATTTACCCTCTGTCCGTATTTACCCAAACTGCCCTTATAAAAATAATGTTGGTTTTTCACTGGAAATAAAATACAGAAAGCATAGCATGAATTCAAATAAATGGGTTTATGGCAAACTAACGGTTTCTAAACACGTGTTTCCTCACCTGCCTGCAGCCCATCATTCATCTAGAAATTATAAGAAAGCATGACTTGAGGCATCAAATTATCCTTAGTCACAGTCATACCGTATAATCCCTAATAAACACCACTGGGGGCGTAACATTTTTGAACAAGGGGAGTTAAATTATTTGAGACCAAAAATACATAATTTAATTTTTAAATCGGACATTATTTAATGATTTTCTTTACCAAGAAAACCAAAGTCTGCATCTCAGTCAATTAATGCATTGGATTTTGTGTTGTCTAGTGAAGTTGTGTGTTCCACTGTGAATGAAACAGACTAACTTGCATCTTTTGGTAAGATTAACAAAAAAATATTTCGGAGTGGGGCGTTTATTTGGGATTATACGGTATACAGACAGGTTGACATCTCAACTTAATGTTTGAAAAGAAGTTTAATAAGAAATTTCAGAAAACCAGCAATTAACAGGATAACTGTGATCTTGAGTTTCTCATTCAACTCCATGCATTTTGCAATTTCTGCAGTCTCTAGCATGCTTACATAAAAAAGAATGGGCAATTATGTTGTGTTTCTTTTAAATGATCGACTGATATAAAACCATGCAAGACCACCAGTATGCTGTACATATAATACTGTAGATATAAATTATACAGTAGGAAATGAGAACAAATATCCTAGATGCATGTTTATAATTGTAACAACCAACGAAAATTACCCACAAGCCAACACCCAATTGCATGATTATCTTGTTTACAGCAGACGTTTTAAATAAATTAATTGAATCAATTAACACCGTCCCCCTTGTTATAAACAATCAAACACAGTTAACAATTAAAGCACCATATCCACACCAATTTAAATTTAATTTAAATTCCCGATAAAAATTAGGTCATTATTTATTTTTGAAGCATTTCCCTTTCTTCCTTTTTTCAGTGGAGATATGCAGTTACCTGATCTTATCAATTAACACCATGTTGGAGAATATGCACTTAATGTTCGGACAAACACTTCATTACTTACACGGCATATATACACGGCATATATACACAAGTATAGGTTTATTGTCGGACATCGTATTCAGAGGTTTACACAGTATGTGATGTCATTGAGCTTTAGCCCAGATATATTAGACAGAACCCGGGAACCAACATGGGGATATTTGATATTGACATAATGACTTCTACCCTGGGGAATTAGACTTTGTACATCTGTGTAATTCTCCTGTGTGGGGGAAAACCCCGATAGATGCATAATGCATATTTACTTGGCAATAACTCGGTCCAGCCATTAAGCTGACATATACTTTCATCTAAGAGATATTTTTTTCAAAAAAAGAATGTTAAACTGCTATTTTGGGGAAACAACGTTGAAGTGGAGTATATATATATTTAGAACTAGAGCTTATATACATATAGATATTACACCAATCAGAAGTTGCCTCTCCATTCACTTCAGAAAAAGTGGAGAATATATACATGTATATATATATATATATATATATATATATATATATATATATATATATAAAAACATTGAGGAAGATGAAAAGGTGAATGACCAGGAAGTCGGGCAAGGAAAATAATATAAACTTATTATGTGAACTTGAAGTAAATAGTAACTGTCTGTATGCTATTTGCTGAATTTAAATACATCACTACTATGGTATTACTGTTATTATCACCTTTATTCTATGCATTTCATTTTTACGATTCAGGAAACACCAAAACCCGGTTCTTTCATCCGTTGAATTTATAGTTGACCATTAACCATAACAAATTCATTAAATAAACTTACTCGCCTTATAACCCATTTATCAAAACTCTATCGAGGTGTTCAGGTCATATAATAATGTATATGTGCCAATTAAAAGTTATGGTTTATTCACGGGTTCTTAAAATACCTGTGATTGAATGAATATGTGTAAAATGAATTATGAGTTGGTACTCTTAATTCGATGCTCCAGTTTTGGGGTTTGGCCTAGCTGGCTAAAACCGTTTATATTTGTCTATAGAGTTTGGATACTCAAAATATTTAAGTTGTATATATATATACACCTTGTCGTCAGTTGGCTTAGAAACCGGTGTACATCTGTTGTGAAACGTGCCTGTTGTTGGCGGGATAGGGACTTTAAAACCTTTTTCTGTAACACCCAGTATGTAACACCCAGTATGTAACACCCGGTATGTAACACCCAGTATGTAACACCCAGTATGTAACACCCGGTATGTAACACCCGGTAAGTAACACCCGGTATGTAACATCCAGTATGTAACACCCAGTATGTAACATCCAGTATGTAACACCCAGTATGTAACATCCAGTGCATATCGAGGGCTCAGTGCAAAACCACTGTATCTGCTTCTTTATTCATATGTATTTACAATAGTTTTGCACTGACCCCTCGATATATGCTTATCAAAACCGTATGATTGTCTTAAAAACTCAAAAAGTAAGTTAATCTGACTTAGTCACTTATGCACTATACTTTATTAAAATATTAACATATTACATCAGTTTAATATCCTCAAAGAAAGTAAAACTCGGGAGATACCTGTTTCTGCCTGTTTAAATTTAAGTATTCTGTCTCGGACAGAGTTGGCCTCAGATGCCGCACTGGTGACAGCCCCATCGGGTTTATCTTCGGATGCTTTTTTTTCTGTGGAATTCACTTTTTTCAGATTGGCCTTTTTGTTACTCAGATCTCCGAGGGAAATACCCGGCATAGCGGGTCCATCACCAGAAATTTTCTTAACTGGAGCCTTGGTACCAGCACCAGGAGGCCGCCCAGGCAGCACTAGAAAATAAATGGTAAGAAAAGGCATGCAATGTAGAGAGTAGAGGGTACCACATCAGCAGAGTTAGGTTACCCAACTATCTTTATGATGAATTGTCTGTTGACTAAGTCTTGTCAGTTCATATTCCCTTAATGGCCCATTCCATCCTCATTTTTCCCCAAGTTTAAAACGTGTCAACAATTTCTCTTTTAAAGTCTTCTACATTGCGACCTTTACCTGATGGCTTCATTGTTGAAACACAGGTCACACAGTTTTAATCTCCTGAGTTGATCTATTTTTAAGCTATGCCCCCCCCCCCCCCCCTCCCCCCAACCCCAAACACACCACATCCCCAACTGCCCCGATTAATTCTGATGGTCTAAGAACTAAATCCCATATCACAAACCCGACTTTGGCTTCAGGACCATTCCCACAAGCCAAACCTGACTCGACATGTTCCACATTCCAAATTTGACCACGACTTTTACTACATTCCAAACCAGGCCTTACAGATTTTCAGGACCATTCCCACATCCCGAACTTGACCCCATGACCTTTCCCACATATCAAACTGTACCCCATGACCTTTTCCACTTTCCAAACCTAACCTTACAGCTTCAGCACTGTTCCCACATCCCAAACTTGACCCCATGACCAAACCCAAACCTGACCCCATGACCAAACCCAAACTTGACCCCATGACCTTTTCCTAATTCCAGTCATGGTCACGGCCGCTGTTGATCTTATGACCTTTTCCACATCTCCAAAATGGTATCATCCTCTAATAGTGCTGTTGCGAACCAACCTCAAGCTTTTAAATAGACTCATCAAGCCTAAAACTGCCATAGAACTTCGTGGGTCAAGAGTCGTACATAACTTCTAGAAATTGACAAATATATAAAATGTACAAAAACATGATCTCCTTTAGGTTTTTGATATTGAAACAATAGAAGTGAATGTTATAAAACATTCTTGTTGATTTAAATGATTTGGTTTACAAAAAGCATGTAAGGTAATGTGTTTTTGTTTTATTTCACTAGTATTATATTTGTCAACTTAAAAAGCTTGGAAACTTGAGGTTTGTTCAGTTTCTTGTTCAGTGCCAAAGACATGCATGGTAAAAGAAAAGTGAGAAAAAAAAAACGACTTCATTGACATGTGTATTAGTAATCGTCAATTTTTTATTTTATTTTCTATAGCTCTTTCACAAAATGAAGTCAATTTGAACATTGCTACCAATATGTATATTAAGTATACATTCTAGTTTCCTGGATATGATATGATATATTTCAATATTTTCATTCAATGAAATAGTGCTATAATTAAGTACATTAACACATTTTGTAGCTTGGTCGGTGACATTTCCTTTGATGAATGCAGAGCATTAAATCGTTTAATTTAGGGTAACTAAAGGGGCGTGGCTATACCGTACTACAACTACCAGATATTGGATTTAAAAAAACGGTCACTATGACGTCACAGTGTTACTAAGTACACCATGCTACAAAAATGATAAGAGTCTGTCTCAGCTCGTTGGTTATTTAAACACCTCGATGGGCTATGCCAATCTCGATGTTTAAATAAGCCAAGTCGCTAAGACCAGACTCTATCTATTACTTATTCCAAAATGACCAAGCATTATCCCCTTATAAAGTACATAAACAAGTTACATTACTTAAGAAATAGAACATCGTTTACTGTGAATTATCGTTTAATATATCACGGTTTGGAGTTCAATTGTAAACAATAATTTCACAATAATTTCACGAGCCCGAAGAGTGAGTGAAATTATTGTTTACAAGTGAACGACAAACCGTCATATATTATAGATAATTCACCGTAAACGATGTTCTATTTCTATTCTAATACCCTTAAAATGTGAAAATAACGCACACATCGAAAATCTTTCGCATTGCTTTGCTTACTCTCCTAACGTTGCATACGTTATAATGCGCAATGCGCAATGCTTATTCTCCTAACGTTGCAAAAATTACAGTGATATATCGTTCAATATAATGAGATATTTTAAACTAGGCTATATACTGCGGGTGTATTAGAATTGCGTTTAAAGGCTCATGAACATAAAATTATAGTTTAAATTATATCCAGCTGTCCAAAGAGGCGGGAAGGATACATAGGAATCTGGGAAGGATACATAGGAATCCGGGAAGGATACATAGGAATCTGGGAAGGATACATAGGAATCCGGGAAGGATACACAGGAGTCTGGGAAGGATACATAGGAATCCGGGAAGGATACATAGGAATCTGGGAAGGATACATAGGAATCCGGGAAGGATCTGGGAATGATACATAGGAATCCGGGAAGGATACATAGGAATCCGGGAGATTCTGGGAAGGACACATAGGAATCCGGGAAGGACACATATGAATCTGGGAAGGATACATAGGAATCCGGGAAGGATACATATGAATCTGGGAAGGATACATAGGAATCCGGGAAGGATACATAGGAATCCGGGAAGGATACATAGGAATCCGGGAAGGATACATAGGAATCCGGGAAGGATACATAGGAATCCGGGAAGGATACATAGGAATCCGGGAAGGATACATAGGAATCCGGGAAGGATACATAGGAATCCGGGTACTGTGCCCTACTCTAACTATTTAACCCTTAACCCGCTACATATACATAATGGACTGTTCTTTCTTTGAATCAAGACCATTCCATTTATGTGACAAAGGGGTGTTTTGGGGAAAATGAATGATCCGCAGCCGGACATTGTAAACCCCGATCAGCCTGCGAGTTACTCACAGTTTACAATGGACGTAAAGGCTATTATAGTCGTGCTTTGCGGGTTAAAGGGAAAAATTGCAGAAACGAAAACCATTTATCCAAACTCTAGCCAGATGCTCAGGTCATACGATAATGTATATGTGCCAATTAAAAGTATAGGTTTATTGAGGTTTTTAAAATACCCGTGATTGAATATCCGTAAAATGAATTATGAGTTGTTAAGCCTTAATTCGATGCTCCAGTTTTTTGGTTTGGCCTGGCTGGCTAAAGCGGCTTATATTGTGTCTATAGAATTTGGATTCTCAAAATAGGTAAATTCTATATATATACATTGTTGTCAGTAGTTTAACGATGTACATGTAAAATTTGGCTGTAGTTGGAGGGATAGCTACTTAAAGACATATAGGCATCGTTTTACTACACCCAGGCATATCTTAAGTAACTGAGAACCAAGTACCATGTAGCTGAAAAATCATGAACTATGAGTTCTTAGGGTTAAGCCATAGGTACTAAACAAATGAAGTACTAAACAAATTAACTTGATCTTATGAAAGAGCTATAATTCTGATGTCAAAAATATTTTAGCTAAATATTAAACTTGTCAAAACTGTAAAATACTTAATGAGAAAGACAACGACCGTCAGATTTGGAATGAAATCACGGTTTTTATAAAGAGCTGAAATGAACATTTACTTTTTTTCATTGGTAAGCTACATGTAAATGAAACAAAAAGATGTTTTCATTGAATGTCCATTACCAATTAACTGCAAAATTGTCGGACGCTAGATCTTTGTCCACAATAAATTGTATGGCATTTCAGCTCAATATTAATACACATAGCTTTAAAGGGACACACAGCAATCTTGATTTGCTCTCAAGCATTAAAATTAGCGTCTAGATTTATTAACACTGTATCACTTTGACTTTAAACCTGCTTGCATATAATTAAATAAACGTGTGAGTTTTCACTTTTTCTTCTTATTTTACGATAGGTTTACATACATTATTGGTGCAATATAATCAATATTAACGATTGAACAAATGCAAGTTACGTGAAAAACTAACGAGACGCCACTAGATTTTAAACAAGAGGGCCAAAATTGCCCTGAAACGATCACCTGAGGATTTTCGCAATGATGAAAAAAGTGTCCCCTCGCAAATGCTGATTGAAGATGTTTAAAGTGAACTAAAAATCAAGATTGCCATGTGTCCCTTAAATATTAAAACATGTTAGAAAGTTTTCTGAAGCACATGCAAGCATTCCATGACAAGTTATTCCATTTCCGAGTCTTTTTTTTTTTTTAAATCTTACCGGGAGCATCATCATCCACAGGACTTGGTGGCTGAAAAACAATATAATCACAGTGTCATGTTTCATTTTTTAACCATTTTGAGAGTGACTTGATTCTCCAATCCCCACCCCTCCCTTAATATATACTATTCTCAAAGACCCCATCCCCACTTATTACATACTATTCTCCCAGACCCCATCCCCACTGAATACATACTATTCTCCCAGACCCACATCCCCACTGAATACATACTATTCTCCCAGACCCCATCCCCACTTAACACACAACATTCTCCCAAACCCCATTAATACATAGCCTTTTCCCAGGCCCCACCTAACAAACTCCCAGTCCCACCTTAATACATACTATTCTCCCAGACCCCATCCCCACTTAACACACAACATTCTCCCAAACCCCATTAATACATAGCCTTTTCCCAGGCCCCACCTAACAAACTCCCAGTCCCACCTTAATACATATTATTCTCCCAGACCCCATCCCTACTTAATGCATAGCATTCTCCCAGCCCCACCCCTCCCTTAATATATCCTATTCTCCCAGACCCATCCCCAGTTAATACATAACATTCTCAAATTCCTCCCCAACCCTTTCTCCCTTAATACATACTATTCTCCCAGACTCCCATCCCCACTTAATACATAACATTGTCACATTCCTCCCCCACACTTTCTCCCTTAATATATCCTATTCTCCCAGACCCCATCCCCACCCTGCCTTAATACCAATCATTCTTCCAGTCCCACCTTAATACATAACATTCTCCTAGCCCTACCTTAATACCAATCATTCTCCCAGTCCCACCTTAATACATAACCTTCTCCTATCCCAACCTTAATACCAAACATTCTCCCAGTCCCATCTTAATTAAAGGGAATGTAGCGACACAGCCAAACCATCTTTATTATTAAGAGTTCTGACAAACTTGAATAAGGGTGAAAGAATTATCAAAATTGGTTGATAAACAAAGAAGATATGATCATTTGAAGTTTCTGTTGAAACAGATATGGAAGCAGCCATTTTGAGAGCTATGACATCACGGTTCTAAATGACCATATATGGAATATTTATAAATTTGAAAATTTACACATTTATAGGCAAAAATGACAGCAATTGCATGAAAAATATGTAATACTTAATGGCAATAATGCTTTATATGACCAGTAATTTTTTTTGCATTCATTTGCAATGATTTTCTTCGTTTTAAACGATATTTATCAATATTCCATATATAGTAATATGGAACTATGACGTCATAGTTCTAAAATGGCTGCTCTCATATCCGTTTTAGAACAACCTTTAAATGGTCATATCTTTTTTGTTTATCATCCGATTTTGATAATTATTTCACCTTTTTACAAGTTTTTCAGATCTCTCAATAATAGACTTGTTTGGCTGTGTCGCTACATTCCCTTTAATACATAATATATTAGACCCTTTGTTTACAGACAGGCTATATTTACAATGTTAAGCTGTGATTACATGTATCATTTCATGCTGAAGTGTCTGAGAATTTTCAATTATTCTTTATTTACAGAACTGAAATCTACTCTAAGTTTGTCAATATCATCAAACTATTTGAATACAATAAATAGCATCAGTAACCTCTTTCAGATATTTGCAAATGAAAACTAGAAGGCCAAGGCCTACACGTCAAGCCTTTTTGTGAAGTAGTCACCCAACACCAATGTTAATCCCATGAGATATTTGTTCCTTGCATACTTAATATTTAATTGACATTAACAGTTGGGGATGCATGTCGTAGTGGAGACCGGACATGACCTACATTTCGTTTAAAGTAGGTCACAGAAACCTGATTGATTGATTGAATTGGATTTTATAGTCGCACCAACAGCTAAGGTCATATGGCGACTTTCCAGCTTCCATTGGTGGAGGAAGACCCCAGGTGCCCCTCCGGGCAATTTTCGTGCAGGGGCGGGCACCTGGGTAGAACCACCGACGTTCCACAAGCCAGCTGGATAGCTTCCTCACATAAAGATTCCTAGGCCCCTGAGGGATGAACCTACAGCGGTGAGGGGCAAGTGATTTCAAGTCAGAGACGTTAACCACTCGGCCACGGACGCCCCCACAGCAACCTGAAATTTTGCTCATGAACATTCTGGTGAAGTTTGGTGAAAATCCAGCGAGAAATTTTAGAAACAAGATACACATATCGAAATTTTAGAAACAAGATACACATATCGTAGCGGAGACAGGACATAACCTTCATTTGGTCGAACATTTTGTACATGCCATAAGATGCATGCATATAAGGAACATTCTGGTGGAGTCCTCAAGTCATTAAGCAGATATGAACAAATGAAAGTCCTTTCGGACTATCAGACTAACTGACACATAAACACCCCGATGACTAAGTCGAGATCCGTAACTGGGCTCAACAAAAAAACGTTTGCCTACCCTTTCTTTTTGACCGTGGGAAGCAGGAGGTCGTTTAGGAAGGCCTGGCGGGATCGGGCTACTCGTCGGAGGAGGCGGCAAGGCCCTGGTGTGATGCGCAATGGCAACTGGTGGCGCAGTGGCAACTGGTGCCTCAGGAACAAACTCATACAGACCATTATCCTCCTCCTCGTGATGCTGCTCTGGTGGTGGGGGTGGAAGCTCTGGCTCTGGTTCGACCTGAAAGCATCATTAAGTAATATTTATAGCATAATTTTTCGAGTATATGAGATTTATACTGCTTCTCGAGGGCTGCAGGCCCGAGAGTGCAGTATAAATGGCATACGAGAAAAACATGCTATAAATGTTTTGTACCACAGCCATTTATCCAACTACGCATGTGCAAGAAGTTTTAGGGCATTGTAGTTTTCAGTAAAAATAACAACTCGATTCAATCAAGAAATAGTATTATCACGCGGCATGAGCATGACCCATGTTTTGATTATTGCAGCCAATCGCCTGTGTATATTATTGGGCAAATCCAATGTCAAGGAGTGCTGTTTTGATAATGGGTTGTCGTGTTTAACATATTTGATTGACAGGTTGTGTGTAAACATTTATACAACTATGCGCGTGTAAAATTGAGTAGACCATGGTATAACTGCCAAATGTGTCATTTACAGCACGGCTGAAATATACCGGCATTTATTGCCCAGTTTAGGCTCAGACCTTTAGGTTTCTAAATAATATATCATAAGCAAGAACAAAGGAAAACCATTAGAGCTGTGGTACAACATTAAGTTATTTCTACAAAATATTTAAACGCTTACAGGACTGGAGGCAAACTGGAAAAATTATGGGTGTCAGTAAAAACGAATAAGAAGCACCGCCGGTCGGTGCAGACGCTCGACTTTCAAGGCCTTGTTTATTTATTGGGAAGCAATGCTGAAGGGCATAATTTTGCTTAATGCAGAACAGAATTATGGCACTTGTTAACCAAATTTTGTAAGTATAAAAGTGGCCATAATTTTGTTAAAATAATAGTATGAGTTATAGACCCTGCCTGTATAATGTTGTCTAAAGATGTCAAATATATGTTTGAAGTTTCAATCCATTATGTGGAGTATTTTCGGAGATACAAGCTTACATACCAACTTTAACCAAGTAATAGAAATATAAAAGGGAACATAATTTTAATAAAATAAAAGCATGAGTTATAGATCCTGGCTGCATGATGTTGTCTGATGATGCTGAATACATGTGTCAAGTTTCAATTCATTATGTAAAGTATTGAAATGAATTGAATTGGGTTTTTAAGGCGCACCAACACATGAAAAGGTTATATGGCGCCTAACAGGCATGAACATGCCAGGCTCATCTTCCATGTACATCGAGATAAAATATGGAAAATGGGCCTAGAACCTTCTCACCCTGAACTGCAGAGTTGCTGCAAATTCTATCGTAGAAACTCCATTTACGCTGGAGCCACGTTAATGTTTTTCTGCCACTGCTCTTTTGATGCGAGCGAGATAGCACCTGAAACAATGCAGGGATCATGTAGTTTCGGAGATAAAAACTTACATACAAACATTAACCAACCTTTCTAAGTATAAAAGTCATTATTATTTTGTTAAAATAAAATCATGAGTTATAGAACCTGGCTGTATGATATTGTCTAATGATGCCGAATGCTTGTGTAAAGTTTCAATCCATTATGTAAAGCAGTTTTGGAGATACATGAAGATATATCAAGAAATGAGAAAGCCCAAGTTAAGTTTTTGTGACGGACGGACTGATGGACGCCAAAGTGATCCCTATGTACCACATTTTTCTTCGAAAAGGCGACCCAGACAGGCATTTTCACTAATTTAGAGTGCCTGTGTTGGTTTAATAACGCCAAAACTGCACTACAAAACTATTTATCACAACTCTAGCCAGGTGTTCAGGTCACATAATAATGAATATGCGTTGATTAAAAGTCGTAGTTTTTTTCTCTGGTTCATAAAATACCCATTACTGAATATGCGTCAAATGAATTATGAGTTTGTAACTCTGAATTCAACGCTCCAGTTTTGGGGTTTGGTCTGGCTGGTTAAGGCCGTTTATACTGTGTCGCCCGACTCATAGTTTGGATTCTCAAAATAGGTAAATTAAATATACACCACACCGTCAGTAGGTTTGGAAATGTGTACACATGTTGTAAATTTTGGCTGTTGTTGGAAGGATAGCTATTTAATAAAATCTCTACCTCCGTTAGCCATGGGTCAGCCACAGAAAATAACATCTATTTTAACCCTTAACCCCCTACATATATATGATTGTTCTTTCTTTGAATTAAGACCATTCCATTTATATGACAAAGGGGTGTTTTGGGGGAAAATGACAGCTCAGCAGTCAGACATTGTAAACCCTGATCTGGGTTTACCTATTATAGTCGTGCTTAACGGGTTAAGGGTTAAGCCTGTTTCCTGAATGACATCCTAATGTTCTCGCCACAACTAACCTCATACAGCTCTGGCTCCTCGTCCCCCGTCTCCTCAATATCGCACATGTCATACACCTAGTAATGGAAAACAACACCTTTAATACAAAGAAAACAGTTGGTATACAGTGGGGTTTTTATATAACAACTTTATCAAAATGCTGCATCAACCCAACCAAATAAATATTTCTTGTCAAAAACCTTGACAAAATTACCCATGATACACGATCATGCAAAGGTACACATAAAATCACGTCAATGGCAAATACATAGTAATGGCAAAAATATGCCTACTACGTCAAACGGCAAATATTTGCCGCTAGCAACAAACATAGGTATAAAAGACGCGACCTCAAACTGAGAGTCATTATGTTACCGACGAGATCAAACCTGCACGAAACTAGTATAACAAGTCAAGCCTTTACAAACAATGTATCAACCTTCAATTTTTATTTTTTTTCTATACTCTGGGAACATAACCCATACCGTAACAATTGTGAATTTTAGCGTTTTTTTTCCCATAAAATTGGGGAAAAAATACAGTAAAACATTCAATTAATAATTGTATCTTTAATACTGTTTTCAGTACACTAAGGTCAACAGAGGCATTTAAAAGCATTTCGTTCTCAGTACTTGACACACAAATGCTTCTTTTTCGTTTTTGTTATTGTTTTTTCCTTTCAATTGGAAATTTTTGTCTCAAAATTGGGGGGAAAAATATATGTTTTGGCATTGGAAATATAGCCCATTAACGGCTATATAAACAGCCAAAAAACCACTGGTATAATTCCTCTACATCTGGAGGACTGTCATTAGACCATCGTCATTGCCACCTCTCAATATTAAAAAAATGCTATAGGTAATAAAACAAGCTGTTGGAAAAGCTGGTTTGGAAATTTTGCTATTAAAACCAAATGTTTCATAACTGTGTGTGCGCAGCATACAATGACGATGTTCAATTACTATCAAATGATGGTTCTCGGAGGAAAATATAACTAAAACAAGAAAACGCAAGCGACTATTGATAAAACATGAATACATAGAGAATCTTACATGAGTACTCATTCATTATTGAATTTATTAAACAAGTAGGCAAAATGATATAATGCGAGGCTCTTGCCAAGCATTATATCATTGTTGTTAACGAGTTTAATAAATTCAATAATGAATGAGAACGAATGTTAGATTCTATTTATGACATAACTTATAACGTCACATTTCATCAGAAAACGTACATTAACGTGATGTCCATGACGTCATTAACGTTATGTTATACCACTAGTAGAATATCGAAAATAATGAATGGTGTTATAACACTCCCACTCCACATGTTATGTGATAAATTTATATCTTTGTTTACATTAGTAAAAAAGTTTTATTATTCGAACTTCTATATAACGTAACGAAAGCACCCTTTGGTGTCCAACATAAGGCAAAAAAAAACAAGAGGCCCAAGAGGGCCTGTGGACGCTCTACTGGCTCTAGATAAAGTTTATGTATAAGGGGCCATAACTCTTTCAAATATTGTTCAACCAGAACATGGTGAAGATATACGCAACTAGGCTTGATACTGATTGTCCCTGACAAGTTTCGCTAAAATCCAGCCAGAGGTTCAGGAGAACTAGTCTGTACAAAGTTAGTGTATTAAAACCTTTAAGGGGCCAAAATTCATTCAACCAAAACACGGCAATGACAGGTGCAACTAGGCTTGGTACTGATCATCCCCATCAAGATTCGTTGAAATGCAGCAAGGAGTTCAGAAGAGACTAATCTGGACAACGTTTGACTATTAAAACCTTTAAAGGGCCATAAGTTTCACTGAAATCCAGTCAGGGGTTCAGGAGAACTAGCCCGGAAAATATTTGTGTATCAAAAACCTTTAAAGGGCCTTAAATCCATCAAAAATCTGTTAACCGGAATGCCACGATGATATGTACAACTATGCTTGCTGCTGATCATCCCTGTAAAGTTTCGTTGAAATGTGGGGAGGCGTTCAGAAAAACTAGTCCAGACAAAGTTTGTGTATTAAAACCTTTAAAGGGCCATAACTCTGCCAAAAATCATTCAACCGGAACACAGCAATGATTTGTACAACCAGACCTGATACTGATCATCCTTGTCAAGTTTCGTTAAAATCCAGACAGGGGTTCAGGAGAACTAGCCCGGAAAATGTTTTGTATCAGAAACCTTTAAAGGGCCATAACTCCACCAAAAATCTGTTAACAGGAACGCGATGATGATATGCACAACTATGCTTGGTGCTGATCATCCCTGTAAAGTTTGGTTGAAATGTGAAGAGACGTTCAGGAGAACTAGTCCAGACAAAGTTTGTGTATTAAAACCTTTAAAGGGACATAACTCTGCCAAAATCATCACCAGAACACGATGACGACGTGTACAACTAGGCTTGGTACTGATCATTCTTGAAAAGTTTCACTGAAATCTGGCCAAATGAAGACCCTTTCTTCTTAATGAGGCCAAAATATAGCATATTTCAGAAATTCAAGGGCCTTAACTCCGGTGTAAATGGTCCAATCTGGCTGGTATTGAAATTTGTTGGAGCTTTCATTGATAGTAACAATCTGGTAAAGTTTGGTAAAGATCGGATGAAAAATGAAAGTCCTATCGTATTAACGAGGCAAAATATAGCATATTTAACTAAATCAAGTGCCATAACTCAGCTGTTCTGGTCCGATCCAGTTGGTTTTTCGAATTTGTCCGAGCTTTCATTTATATAAACAATCTGGTAAAGTTTGGTAAAGATCGGACGAAAAACGAAGGCCCTATCGTAATATAGCATTTTTAACTAAATCAAGGGCCATAACTCCACTGTTGCTGGTCCGATCTGGCTGGTTTTCAAACTTGTCCAAGCTTTCATTGATATTAACAATCTGGTAACGTTTGGTAAAGATCGGATGAAAAATGAAGACCCTATCGTCTTAACGAGGCAAAATATAGCCTTTTTAACTAAATCAAGGGCCATAACTCCGATGTTACTGGTCCGATCTGGCTGGTTTTAGAACTTGACCGAGCCTTTATCGCCATTAACATTCTGATAAAGTTTGGTAAAGATCGGATGAAAAATGAAGGCCCTATCGTCTTAACAAGGCAAAATATAGTATTTTGAACTAAATCAAGGGCCATAACTCCGCTGTTACTGGTCCGATATGAATGGTTTTCGAACTTGTCCGAGCTTTCATTGATATTAACAATCTGATAATGTTTGGTAAAGATTGGATGAACAATGAAGCCCCTATCGTCTTAACGAGGCAAAAAAGAGCATTTTTAACTAAATCAAGGGCCGTAACTCCGCTGTTACTGGTCCGATATGGCTGGTTTTCGAACTTGTCCGAGTTTTTAACGACATTAACAATCTGTTTAAGTTTGGTAAAGATCGGATGAACAATAAAGCCCCTATCGTCTTAATGAGGCAAAATATAGCATTTTTAACTAAATCAAGGGCCATAACTCCGCTGTTGCTAGTCCGATATGGCTGGTTTTTGAACTTGTCCGAGCTATCATTGATATTAGCAATCTGATAAAGTTTGGTAAAGATTGGATGAAAAAGGAAGGCCCTATCGTCTTAACGAGGCAAGATATAGCATTTTTAACTAAATCAAGGGCCATAACTCTGCTGTTATTGGTCCGATCTGGCTGGTTTTCGAACTTGTCCGAGCTTTCATTGATATTAACAATCTGTTTAAGTTTGGTAAAGATCGGATGAAAAATGAAGGCCCTATTGTCTTAACGAGACAAAAGTTAACAGACGACGGACGGACGGACGACGGACAACACACCATCCCATAAGCTCTGCTGGCCAACGGCCAGTAGAGCTAAAAATAGATGTGTTTCCTATTGCATGCTCTAAAAAAATAGGGTAGGTCGGTAGGCATTTTTTTTTTTTTGGAGCAAGATATTGTGAGATTCTACATGCATTTATCTCATAACCCCATACAAGATGATGATACAACTGAAAATTTCTCTGTGATGTCAGTTTACCTCGATATAATAGGATTATTACTAGAGTAGCGTGTTCTGGAAGTTTGTATCACCTCGAAAAGGTAGATCAAGGATCTCACGAGAGGCAGAACCTCGAGTGTGATCCTTGATCTGGCATTTACCTACGAGACGTGATACAAACCTTCCAGAACCTTTAACTATATACCTCCTACACATAATTAAAAATATTTACATTTCTGTTTCATACGTATGCAATAAAAAGGGTTTCTAAATATTTCATGGCTTATTTTTTGATAAAGCATAGAAGGGGAAATGGGACGTATTTTAATATATTTGGGGGTGTAGCTAAAGCTTACAAGTTAAAGTTCATTGGTGCGACGTACTTGTTTTATTTGTTTGACAAATGTCGTCTGGACGTTCTCGTGCAAATTGGTGTAAATGCGAGCAATATTAGGAATTTCCCTGTTCTATTTTAAGTAGGATAGTGATACGAAATCTATTTTTAGTAGCATACTGATACGGATTCAAAAAACCTCTAGAGGTGATACAGGTTTTTGTATTCCACTGTAAGAAAATGAAGGTACTATGCATATAATTATGATAGGTATATAATAAATTATGCTAAATCATTGTTCAGAACAATTTTTTTTTTTTAGTTTTTTATTCATAAAAAGGTTTTAGGGTCAGCCCTTTAAAAAAAGGGTCGGTCGGGCAACCGGAAACACAGGTATTTATTTGTTTGGCCTAAGAATAACAGTGTATTAGTGTTATAACTTATTCTCAAAAAGCTTTTTTAGATCTATTTTATTAAAATTTTGTTTCAAATCGGCAGGCAAGTCGCTTTTAAAATGTTTAATTAACTGAGGCATGCTCCGATGCTACAGTAAATTAATCGCATACATGAAATTTCGTTCTAATATGATAGTTTCATTCATGAGGTATGATTAACCCTTAACCCGCTACATATATATAATGGACTGCTCTTTCTTTGAATTAAGACCATTCCATTTATGTGACAAAGGGGTGTTTTAGGGGAAATGACTGATCAGCAGCTGGACATTGCAAACCCTGATCAGCCTGCGAGTTACTCGCAGGCTGATCTGGGTTTACAATGGACACAAAGGCTATTATAGTCGTGCTTAGAGGGTTAAGGGTTAACAGTGTTTACATAAGCATAGGACTGAAGCTAGAAAAGTGTTTGTGGACATAAATGACCCGCTGTAAGCCATCAGCTGAAATACAAAATCATTCAAGGGCCGTAACTCTACTGAAGGTCAATGGACCGGAACAGAACGATGATATGCACAACAAGACTTGATACTTCCTAGCAAGTATCGCCAACATCTGTTGAGACGTTTGTGAGGAGTATTCTGGACAAGGAAGTGTGGCATACCTACAAGTTGATATACTGTGTGACTTAGGTATCATGTACAAATGGACAAAGGCGACCCTAAATGCATGACCACCCCCTCCCCACTCCCCCTCTTTACGGGAGTTTTTCACACAATTCCGTGGGGCCGGGAGGACCGTTAGAATTTCGTGAGATTTCTATATGCAATAACTACGGACATTTATTTCCCAATTTGTTATCTGGGTCACACGTCATGAGCGGCACATCCGGGTAACTCCATTCATGAAATATATCATACTGACGTCATTTCGATCGAAATATATATATACATGCGTGTATTATTGCGCATAGTATTTCAGTTCCTTTTTCAAAAAAGACACGTTTATATTGTATACACTGACAATTATTATATTATTCGGTAGTTATATTATTCGGTATATATAACGTTCATGTCAGTCACCTTATGAAATGAAGTGCGTAAAGCACCCAATCCGATTTTTGGTGATTTTTTTGGTGTATTAATGCGCATAATATTTCAGTAAACCTACAAAAAAGACATGTTTATACTGTATACAATTACAATTATTTCATTATTTCACAATCAGTAGTTATATTACTCGGTATACATAACATTCATGTCAGTCACCTTATCAAATTAAGTTGTATTTGAAGCAGTTAAAGGGGACTACATTGCTTACAACGGTAAAGCGTCTCACCTGTTTCAAAAACTCCCTATTCATGGCGACTCAAAAAAGAAGATTACCTCATCCTGTGTATAGCCGTTGTGTTGATTATTCGCATCGTTATGTGCCGGTTCATCTTCACCTTCAAGATCATCATAAATTTCCTGTTGCTGTGGAGGAGGGGCAGCTTTTGTTGGATGATGCTTCGGGGGCTGAGGGACTGGGGGCGGGGGCTTTGGAGCCTCAGGCTCCTCATACATCGTGTCTTGTTCATCATCGCTGTCTGGAGTTGGCGACTGTAACGGAAAACAGAATTAACAAGAATCACGTCATAAATGTAGTTCACATAAAAAGTATGCTTTCATGTCTTCTGTGGTTTTATTATTATACGGGAAACATAGAAATAATAGTACACAACCTACCACAAGGAAAATTACTTTTTAAATAATGGCCAAAAGCATAACAGCTCTCAAAATACAAGTAAACTGTTTTTTATCAGTATCGAATGCATAGACAGGTATACATGCTGTCATATTATTGGTATACATTCTGTCACATTATCGGTATCTCTCATATAATCGGTACACATTCTGTCATATTATCGATTTACATGCGGTCATATTATCAGTACACATTCTGTTATATATTGGCATACATTCTGTCATATTATCGGTACACATTCTGTCATATTATTGGCATACATTCTGTCATATTTTCGGTACACATTCTGTCATATATTATTGGTATACATTCTGTCATATTATTGGTACACATTCGGTCATGTTATCGGTACACATTCTGTTATATTATCGGTAAATCTGTCATATTATCGGTACACATTCTGTCATATTATCGGTACACATTCTGTCATATTATCAGTACACATTCTGTTATATATTGGCATACATTCTGTCGTATTATCGGTACACATTCTGTCATATTATCGGTACACATTCTGTCATATTATCAGTACACATTCTGTTATATATTGGCATACATTCTGTCATATTATCGGTACACATTCTGTCATATTATTGGCATACATTCTGTCATATTATCGGTACACATTCTGTCATATATTATTGGTATACATTCTGTCATATTATTGGTACACATTCGGTCATGTTATCGGTACACATTCTGTTATATTATCGGTAATTCTGTCATATTATCGGTACACATTCTGTCATATTATCGGCATACATTCCGTCATACTATTGGTATACATTCAGTCATATTATCGGTACACATTCTGTCATATTATCAGTACACATTTTGTAATATTATCGGTATACATTCTGTCATATTATCAGTACACATTCTGTCATATTATCGGTACACATTCTTTAATATTATCGGTATACATTCTGTCATATTATGGCATATATTCTGTCGTATTATTGGTATTCTGCATTCAAAGGACTAAATAGAGCTACGTGATTTAAAAAAAACACTTTTAACAATTTATACAGATTATAAATTATGTCTAAATGTCACTGTGAAAAAATTAAAAAGTTAACAGGGATTAGACCAGTTTTCAAAACAAGATAACTAATTTCAAGTTTGGACACATGTAACCAGAAATATTAGAGTAGGAAAAATATATAACAGGACATAATGTTAAAGGGACACATGACAATCTTGCTTCTTAACTAAGGCCAGTATGATCTTCAGTAACTAGCATTGCGCTAATTTGTCTACATATTAACCCTTAACCCGTTACATATATATAATGGACCGTTCTTTCTTTGAATTAAGACCATTCCATTTATGCGACAAAGGGGTGTTTTTGGGAAATGACTGATCAGCAGCCAGACATTGTAAACCCTGATCCTTAAATTACTGTTTGATAATACTAAAATTGTATACCAATGGAACTGGAATTTTAGGAGGAAAATACAAAAATAAATAAAAAATACCTAAAATAAAAAAATCAGATGCAGACAAAAATATTTTTAAAACAATTTTTTCCCAGGTAAACTTCTTGTTGCTGGGACAGCCAAAAAGAAGAAAATCTCAAATAACTTTAAATTAATGTTTTGTAATATAACTTTCAGGGTTTATTAATTAATATTTATCCAACACAGTATAAACAACTTTTTTTCTTTTTTTTTATAGAAAGTAAATTTTTCTCATTTCCATGGAGCAGAATATTCCAGAATATCAAAAAAAAAATTGAAATTTTTATTTGTCAATCCATTTTGAAAACTTTGGTATTTTATTTACGCTTAAAATGCCTGTATCAAAGTATCCTCGGTCACCCGGCCCGCTTCTGATTTCTTCACTTTGCTATGAAATGCAGATCCAGAACCAGGTCCTGGAAAAAAACGGACATTCAAAATTGCTCCTCACATTGGGGTGATTTTGGCGAGATTTTGAGAGATTCTACGAGAATTTCATTAAACATATTTTCAAGTCAATTAAATGTTTATTTCTTACTTTTAACTTAGGAGAAGCAGCAAAAGACGTCAAAAGTGTTTACTGGTATATGCTGTCACTATTGTTTACAACATGAGGTCAGGAAAACGTGGGCTTATGTGCATGAAAAAAACGCACAAAAACAAAATCGAAAAATTAACTCACTACAATATACATAGTAGTTCACCATAATTTTAATTCACCACAATTTTAACAATCTTATAATTGGGCAATATGACATTCCTTAATTGGACTTGTAACTAGCTAATTTGAAAACACCAGATTCCCTTATAGTGGTGAAGTTAATTAAGCTAATATTAGTCAATTTAACAAACTCAAACAGGCCTATTTTGTTAAACTCACATTGACCAAGTTACTAAAGATCATACTGGCCTATAGTTAAACTATAGTTAAACCTCTATTGATGAAGTTAGATCAGCTTATACTGGTCAAGTTAATGCAATGTGCGTTCAAATGGGTCTAGTAAATTAAGCTCATATTGACCAGGTTAATAAAACTATAACTGACCATAAGTATGTATTAAGCTCATATTAGCTAAGTTAATAAGGCTTATATTGAGTTGATCAAGCTCATATCAAGCCATTATATTAAGCTTCTATCAGCAGATTTCAGCTGATTTTGACCCAGCTGGAAAGTTATATGGTGCAGACCCAATATTTTAAGGTTTGCATTTAGGTTTGGGTTCTTGTTGAATGTCACAAGCCAGAATTAATACCCCGTAGGAACTAAATTAGTAAAACAACATGGACCTGTTTCATAGATGTACATGGTTTATTTCATTAATTTCTAATTGGAATAGCTGAAAGATTTCTCAGTGAAAAAATTACATAATCGATTATTTATAAACTATGAGCTCAAAAAT
Source organism: Cyrtodaria siliqua (assembly GCA_037043455.1). Taxonomy (NCBI): domain Eukaryota; kingdom Metazoa; phylum Mollusca; class Bivalvia; order Adapedonta; family Hiatellidae; genus Cyrtodaria; species Cyrtodaria siliqua. The sequence continues at coordinate 93,504 of JAWPHD010005650.1, read as the reverse complement.
AAATGTGATGCCGAGTCATGACGTCAATACAGTGTTGCTGATGTCGACGTCAAATGCTGAGAACATGAAGTTCAACAAAGCGAAACATTTTGGTTAAAATGATACACCAACTGATTTAAAATGTAATAAATAGATTATTTAACTTCTGGGTTCAATTATGCGGAAATCCTTCACTCGATGGTAGTTTGTTGTTTTTTTAAAAGAATCTCAGGCCACCATCTTGTCAAGGCTTATAACTAACAGTTAAATAATCTCTGTAATATGTTCCATTCCAGCATTTAAGAGTCCTACCTGCTTGTCTACAAATTCACTATCATCAGAGTCCGAATCGGAACTCTCCTCTGACAGCTTTGTTATGTTTAATGTCTTTTTGAACCTGCTTCTCTTGCCCATCAACTTGTCTACCAGTTTGTTACATCCACGCAACATTGAGCCCCCTACTCCTGTATTAATGCCTCAATAGTTGCCTCAAATATATTCAGAGTTTCTTTCTCGTTTTATATTTTCATAAATTAATCCAAAGATGCTTTTTCCCTACATATGTAACACAAATTAATTTAATAACTTCTTGTAACACACACAATACACACCCACATGTGATCAATTAAATCAATAAATGAAGTTTTAAATGCCTAAAACAGCCATGATTTCCGGCTAAACATTAAATTTTACATGTTACAAAATTCAGCCCTGGGCCGTTTAAGGAAATATCTGAAACTACTCATAACAGTAGGTCATCACCCAAAGGCAACTGGAATTGAAATGTAGAGTTAGCACACATTTGCATTAAGACTTGTTTTTCTTTCGATGAGCATTATTCTTGTTTGCACAGACATGTTTAGATTATGGCACTGTCATAATATTATTCTGCTATTCAGTCTTGCACTTAAAGTTTTGTTTGCACTTGTTCAGTCATTCAGTTTTGCACTAAAGTGATCGTTTGCAATGTCATTATTGTATTGTTCTGTTTAGCACTCAAGTTCTGCTGGCAATTATATACATGTAAGTGTTAACGTTTATTACATTACATTATTTTCTTCTATAAGCTTACAGTATCAGGTATGGCAAACAAACACTTTCAGTGACTGTCAGACTTATTTGATTACTAATAGCTATTGATTACTGGAAATAAGTATAGAAAAAAGATTGCAGAATTATATGCTGTGCCAAATACAAATGTTTGATATAAATGTGTAATTATGTGTTAGTACCCAATATCAGTTCTGGCACTGAACCAGCCTGCTTTAGTAAACCAGAACCAGATACCCATGCAATATGAACCAGCCCATACTAGAACCTGAAAACCAGCACAGTACCCTATGTGGACCAGCCCACACTAGAACCTGGTAACCAGCACTGTACCCAATATGAACCAGCCCACACTAGAACCTGGAAACCAGCACTGTATCCAATATGAACCAGCCCACACTAGAACCTGGAAACCAGCTCTGTACCCAATATGAACCAGCCCACACTAGAACCTGGAAACCAGCACTGTACCCAATGTGAACCAGCCCATACTAGAACCTGCAAACCAGCACTGTACCCAATGTGGACCAGCCCATACTAGAACCTGCAAACCAGCACTGTACCCAATGTGGACCAGCCCACACTATAGCTTAGAAACCAGCACTGTATGCAATATGCACCAATCTCTACAAACTAGGAAACCAGCACTGTTCCTAATATGAACCAGCTCACACTATAGCCAGGAAACCAGCACTCTATCCAATATGGACCAGCCCACACTATATCTAGGAAACCAGCACGTTACCCAATATGGAAAACTCCACACTATAGCTAATTAAGAAACCAACAATGTAGCCAATATGAACAAGCCCACACTAGAGCTAGGAAACCAGCATTGTAACCAATATGGATCAGCCCACCCTATAGACAGGAAACTAGCACTGTACCCAATATTGACCAACTCACACTATAGACAGGAAACCAGTATTGTACCCAATATGGATCAGCCCTGCTATAGCTAGGAAACCAGCACTGTACCCAATATGGACTAGCCCACACTATAGCTAGGAAACCAGCACTGTACGTCAAGTGTAATAACAATCCATGAAAAGTGTTAAAATGAAATCCACACGAAGTTCATTACAGAGTGAAAAATTCTAAGTTAGGTATAATAACCAAGGATAAATAACCAAGGATAGAATATGTAAAGGAAAAATAATAACCAAAAATAAAATAATAACCAAGGTAAACATATGACCTTGAAGCTCTATGATGGGTTTTGATAGCTAGAACAGCATTCCTGTGAAGTTTCATGAACATCTGTCAAGTAGTTTCAGAGGAGTAGTCGCTAAAAGTTTTTACTATATAACTCTATGTAAACAAAGATGGCCGCTGGCAGCAATTTTTAATGTTGAATCAAAATAATTTTCAACAAGGATCAACATCACGTCATGCTGACAATTTTTAGAAGTCCCATATCAATATCACTTATAGTTTTCAAGACGTAGTTGCTCCAAATTTGTTTTTTAAAAATCTATTTTTAGCCATGGCGGGCAGTCAACCTGAAATTTTAGCTAGGATCATCTAGACATCATGGAAACCGCATCACGGCATAAGCTCTGCTGATCAGTGGAATCAGTAGAGCTAAAAATGAGACAATACTGACCAAGGATAAAATATGAAAAGGAGACGTAATGATCAATGATAAATAACCAAGGATAAACTAATAACCAAGGATAATATATGAAAACGAGACATAAAGATCGATGATAGATAACCAAGGATAAATAAAAACCAAGAATAAAATATGAAAAGGAGACATTATAAATATATAAGTAAAAGTATGAGAATGAAACAAAATAACCAAGGAACCGTATGAAAAAGAGATAAAATAACCAAGGAACCATATGAAAAAGAGACAAAATAACCAAGGAACCATATGAAAAAGAGATAAAATAACCAAGGAACCGTATGAAAAAGAAATAAAATAACCAAGGAACCATATGAAAAAGAGACAAAATAACCAAGGAACCATATGAAAAAGAGATAAAATAACCAAGGAACTGTATGAAAAAGAGATAAAATAACCAAGTAACCGTATGAAAAAGCGAAAGAATAACCAAGGACCCGTATGAAAAGGGACAAAATAACCCAGGATAAGTATGAATAGGAGACAAAATAACCAAAGATGAAATTTAAGTCAGAGCTAAACCACACCGTTAGAACAGTCCATCTGGCATGAAAATTAAAACCATCACTCAAAATATTATACTGCGGAAAATAGTTGAGAGTGTGCAAATAATCTAACAGATGTATGCATTATATACGGTATAAGTATTATTTGAAACCTAGTTATCATTTTTTCTGAAGTTTAATATTTGGTTGACAATTTATAAAGAAATGTACAGGTATCACTTACTGTCATAATTATTTAAACACCTGTAACCTCTGAACGAGGTAATCTGACATGACAGAAAATGTCCCAAGGGCCGCCAGGTGTCAATACTTAATTACACCTAACAGGAAAACTTGTGCAATCACGTGATCTTGTGGATTTGAATGTGACAACATTGGTTAGGCATAACGAATGTCCTCAAAGGACATGGTTAGTCCACCAGAGATAGAATTCAAAGGTTTGGCAAAAAGCGAGTGGTTGTTCAAAACACGTTTAGGCAAGGAAAATATTTTTTCAAGTATCTCATTGTTGGCATTTAATGCTCAACAAGACGGATGAAGTTAATGGTCGCTAAGACTAGTTATTTATTTGGCTTTCAAGCCTGGAGTGAGATATAAGAATCTTTCATGGGTATCCGGTGAAGTTAGGGAATTCCAACCCGAGGTATAAGAGTTTTTATCGAAACTGAGTCTCTGCCGAGGTTCCGATTAAAACACTTATACTGAGGGTTGAAATTCCCTATCTGAACCGAATAGCCATGATAGATTCTTTTTCTTGCATATCAGAGACATGTTGTGCGTCTACGCCGCCAGCTACTAACGTTTTACCTATTTTCCTGCATACCGGATGTTGGCGCACGTGAATTTTATCTCGATCCTAGGGTGAGATGGAAATATCTAGCCCCGGTAAAATGACGGATATCCTTGTCCGGTATGCAAGAAAATGTGTCGAACAATCGCTCATTTTCTTGCCAGCCTTTGCGTTTAGTCTCGGTTGTAAAACGCTATCTCGCAAGGACCGTCGTCTTGCCTAACCAGAGTGGTTTAGTATTATTAAAATACATGATTCTAAACTAAAATTAGTAGGGTTCAATGCCTATTCATTCCAATTCAAATGTTAACATTGCGCATCCAATGGAAATGCATGGTATGATTTAATATTAATAGGTTAATCCACTCTGCAACTCTTTTGACAAAAAGAAATATTTGGGAAGCTTCGAGTTGTTTAGCTGCAGCATTTCACATCAGACTTAAAAAAATCTGCTTTGACTACCAATGTATTAGGCTACACCTATTAATATACTGCAAAAATATAGAATTTGTTATTTCTAATAGCACAGCCATTATATATTTCAACATCTGTTTATGAATTAAAAACTGCTTTCAAATGTCATAAAATGCTGGTAAGTTTACTAATTTAAACCAACTTTATTGCAGTACTGTATTTCTGATTGGTTTCTAAAAAACAAAAAATTAATAAAAAAGTAACGTATCCATTTTTGCAGAGTATAGTATGACCATTATCCAAGATGTTATGTTAAAGCATGCACACAGACAAAATAAAACAGCATAATAGACAATAAATAAACTGAATGTTTATAAAACAGTGACTAGCCAAAACTAAGAAAGCTCAACCAACTTCAAAGTACTTTCTGAAAGCAAACCATGTTCTTACTGCACTATCGATTGTCCACATAGTCACCTAGTGTACGCAGCTTTTAACATTCCTCTCCCGAATTCCAAAAAAACAATCTTGATTCGATTAAGAGGAGCAAATTCAATTTGACTTATGAATGCAATTATTACATATTTTTAAGTTTGAATATTATCTAAAATGTTGCCCTAATTTGAAGAAGCTCTGTGCAAAATGAGCTTTCCATATCTGATGTTTTCACCTTGAAGACTAGGCTGAGCAGAATGGGATTTTATCTTTCAAGAGCTGAATAGAAAGATACTGAACACTACTGATTACATTAGAACTATTTATGTTCATACTATATGTGACTATATTTCCAACGTTATGCACAGTAAGCACACTAAAGGCATACAAAGTTCCGTGGGGGCAGCCTGGGGGGCTCTGGTGGCAGGGATCCTTCATCAGTCCAGGCGTCCGGCTCCAAGTAGTCATCAGTCGAGGCAATGGCGGGCTGTTTTCACACATACATGCTTTAGTTAGGTAACATACATAAAATAATATGAAATGCCTAGTCAAGGGCTTTATAAATTACAAATTCATCATAGTTTGAATTAAGTATCATAGGTTACAAGAGCAGATCCAAAGGTGGGCGAACATGTAGATCGCTGAAATCTGGCAGCCCTAGTTATTATCTTTGCTTTCAGATTTAGGTGGGTGCATGCGGGATCCACCGACTAAAATATTCTCAAAATTCACCAATTCCAAAATGCAATGTAGCACCTGTCACTGACAAAAACATTATTGTAGAGAATTATACAATAGGCTGATGTCCTTCAAATATAATTGCAGAAAAGTAGTAGATCTGTGCATTTTGTTATAAGAATCTATCACATCTGTGCATTTTGTTATAAGAATCTATCACAAGTATCCGGGGAAGATCGAGAACTCCAACATGAGCTTTAACTGCCTTTTTTATCATATTTATTTGTATGGTGTTTTACGTCATTTTCAACACATGTAAGGTTATATATGACGATCAATTTTTTGTGATGGAGGCAGACCACCCACTTTTCCTGGGTAGAACCAGTAATGTACACCTCATGCCATCCGTAAGAATCGACACTTCCTCACTTACAAGTCGAGTACCCAGTGGGATTCGAACCCGCAGCGGTGAGAGGCGCTGCGGGTTCGAGGCGAAGGTTTATCATAAGTGAGGCAGAGCTGCTATACGAGGGTTGGAATTCCTCTATCTGAACCGGCTACTCATGATTCATTCTATTTCTTGCATACCATTAACATTTTGTGCATTGACGTCGCCAACAATCAACATTTTGTAAGTTTATTTACACGATGACGTCGTGCAATTATTGAAGTGATTGTTGATGCGTATGATTTTATCTACCTCTATAAGAGTCATTAAATCATTTTAGAATTATTTTTTGTTTAGAATTTGCCATATCAAAAAGTCAAGAAACTCATTACCCAATGAGTAATGCAAACACTCAAAATATATTACTTGTTTATGCAAAAAAATAAACTCTCTGTTTTCTGAGAACACACTGAGTGTCTCCTATATAAGACTCACTGTGTTCTGAGAACACATTGAGTTCCATGTTTTGAAGAAAATTAATATTTTAAGTGTTTGCATTACTCATTGAGTAATGAGTTTCTTGACTTTCTGATATGGCAAATTCTAAACAAAAAATAATTCTAAAATGATTTAATAGACTATTTAATGTTCTATGTGTAAGAACATAATGACATCCTTATAATCAAATATGCAAGAAACACCTTTCTTAACATGCAGAAATAAAAGTCATATTAAAGACGCCCTAAACTTCAAATAATATTGTGTCTGCAGCCCCATAATGCAGTATGCAGGAAGCATTCCCGTGCTGTGTATGTTAATCATTTATTTGTATAAATATGCGTTTATCTGAACCAAGCTCAATCAAGTTATAATGTTTGAAGACAGTATGTGCAATACTTCAGTTACTGAGCAGAAACAAAAGTGTGCCAGCTGCCAATGACGACACCGACGACGAGCAGAATGATACCTGTGTGTCTGTCATGCAGCGAAGACATGACAACATTGACAGAAAAGTGATCCCTCAGAGTGTGTCATCATGCTATGCAGGCAACACAAAAAGGGAGCGACTACTAGAAAACATTCCATTCATGTTCCTGGTGGCCATACACCCACTACCGAGTACCACGTTATATCCCAGGTGCCGTAAAGCAGGCACTAAGTACTGTCTTATAACTACACCATATAACAAACGGCCAAACTTTAACCTAGGCTGACTGACAATTAGGAGAGAGCTTATAAACAACTGATTTGTAAAGCATGCAAGAAGTATTCTTATATGTTTAGGCCATATAAAATTAATGAATATTTTATGCCGCCCCGACAATTTTTATTTTGTCCGAAAAAAAAATTAAAAATTAAAAAAAAAAAAAAATCGACTGTGAAAGAGTCGTCTTTCCGTGACAGAAAATGCGTTAATATTTAGCCCGAACCCGAAATACATTTTGTAAACAAATCGTACGTCGAGCAATAAGAAGTAAGTTATATTGAGAACTTCAACTTTTAAAACTCACATACATGGTAGTTTATATCAATATAAATACAAATGTATGCTATAGCAGTGACAATTGGTAATAAAGAGAGTGTTCAAAACACAATACTTCTGGTTATTACTATTTTTGTGATGTTTGATGTCATCTCAGGAAAAAAAAAAATAAAAAAAAAAATTGCACCCCCCGTCCCAAATTTTTCCAAAATTTGGATGATAAACTGGGAATTAATTTGATATGGCCTTAGGGGAAACTAGAAGTATCACTGAAGGGGATGAATATCCCCCCCCTTTTTCATCAGTTGTTACGTGTATATGAAGTTTGGGAACAACCCATTCAAAACTGCTTGAGGAATGCAAGTAATAACAAGAGGTCAATGACCTTGAAGCTCTACTGATTGATTTTGATTTCAGGAAGTAGTCGCTACAGACTTGTTTTTTGAAAATCTATTTTTAACCGTTGCGGCCATCTTGAATTTCCGGCCGACCTGAAATTTTGCTAAGATCAATAAGACATTAAGAGCAACATTCCTGTGAAGTTTCATGAAAATCCGTCAGGTAGTTTCAAAGAAGTAGTCGCTACAAGTTTTCATTATATAACTCTATGTAAACAAAGCAGCCATGTTTAAGGTCAAATCAAAACGATTTTCGACAAGGACCAACATCATGTCATACTGATCATTTTAGAAAAAGTCCCATATCAATATCTCTTATTGTTTTGAAGAAGTAGTCGTTACAAACTTATTTATTTTAAATCTATTTTTAGCTGTGGCGGCCATCTTGAATTTCCGGCCGACCTGAAATTTTTCTAGGATCAACTAGACATCAAGAGCAACATTCCTGTGAAGTTTCATGAACATCCGTCAAGTAGTTTCAGAGGAGTAGTCGCTACAAGTTTTTACTATATAACTCTATGTAACCAAAGATGGCCACTGGCAGCCATGTTTAACGTCGAATCAAAATAATTTTCCACAAGGATCTACATCATGTCATGCTGATCATTTTAGAAAAAGTCCCATATCAATATCACTTATAGTTTTCAAGAAGTAGTCGCTACAAACTTATTTTTTAAAAATCTATTTTTAGCTGTGACGGCCATCTTGAATTTCCGGCCGACCTGAAATTTTGATAGGATCAATTAGACATCAAGAGCAACATTCCTGTAAAGTTTCATGACAATCCGCCAAGTAGTTTCAGAGGAGTAGTCGCTACAAGTTTTTACTATATAACTCTATGTAAACAAAGATGGCCGCTGGCAGCCATGTTTAACGTTGAATCAAAACGATTTTTGACTAGGATCAACATCATGTAATGCTGATCATTTTAGAAAAAGTCCCATATCAATATCACTTATAGTTTTCAAGAAGTAGTCGCTACAAACTTATTTTTTAAAAATCTATTTTTAGCTGTGACGGCCATCTTGAATTTCCGGCCGACCTGAAATTTTTCTAGGATCAATCAGACATCAAGAGCAACATTCCTGTAAAGTTTCATGACAATCCGCCAAGTAGTTTTAGAGAAGTAGTCGCTACAAGTTTTTACTATATAACTCTATGTAAACAAAGATGGCCGCTGGCAGCCATGTTTAACGTTGAATCAAAACGATTTTTGACTAGGATCAACATCATGTCTTGCTGATCATTTTAGAAAAAGTCCCATATCAATATCACTTATAGTTTTCAAGAAGAAGTCGCTACAAACTTGTATTTTAAAACTCTATTTTTAGCTTTGGCGGCCATCTTGGATTTCACATCAACATGAATTTTTGCTAGGATCAACTAGACTTTATGGGCAACATTTCTGTAAAGTTTCATGAATATCCATCCAGTAGTTTCAGCTGTGAAGTCGCTACAAGTTTTTACTATATAACTCTATGTAAACAAAGATGGCCGCTGGCAGCCATGTTTAACGTTGAATCAAAACGATTTTTGACTAGGATCAACATCATGTCATGCTGATCATTTTAGAAAAAGTCCCATATCAATATCACTTATAGTTTTCAAGAAGAAGTCGCTACAAACTTGTATTTTAAAACACTATTTTTAGCTTTGGCGGCCATCTTGGATTTCACATCAACATGAATTTTTGCTAGGATCAACTAGACTTTATGGGCAACATTTCTGTAAAGTTTCATGAATATCCATCCAGTAGGGCAGCCATGTTTAACGTTGAATCAAAACGATTTTTGACTAGGATCAACATCATGTCATGCTGATCATTTTAGAAAAAGTCCCATATCAATATCACTTATAGTTTTCAAGAAGAAGTCGCTACAAACTTGTATTTTAAAACTCTATTTTTAGCTTTGGCGGCCATCTTGGATTTCACATCAACATGAATTTTTGCTAGGATCAACTAGACTTTATGGGCAACATTTCTGTAAAGTTTCATGAATATCCATCCAGTAGTTTCAGCTGTGAAGTCGCTACAAATAAAAGTTTACGGACAGACAGACGGACAGACGGACGGACGGACGACGGACTCCGCACCACGGCATAAGCTCTGCTGATCTCTGATCAGTAGAGCTAAAAATGTGTTACAGGACGCGACGTGACAAAAATGTGTTATGCAATTTGACGGGACGCTACAGACAGCGTGATTCCTATATACACCCCACTTCACTTTGTGAAAGAGGGTGTATAATTAAAGAGACGTATATAGTATAAGAAGACTAGGTGAGACTTTGGTAAAGGAATGACAATTCTTAACAAATGTATAGCTTTTTAAATGATACGGCCTATTCAGCTAACTGCGGTAACTAGCGTATTAAAAATGACTGAGCATTCCATTCTTAACTTTTTATCATTTGAACGATTTTGTTCCACGAATAATACTATGTTGTTTCCAGCAAATTTAATGCAATGCATCTGTCAAGGAGTACAATGAGATATACAATGTTAAGTGCGTACAAGTTGACATATATATATAGCAACCACACCTTCGAAGCGCAATTGTATTAAATAGAGACCACTACGTCAGTGCCTGTCAACTATCAAGTTTATGAGGCAAGGCTCAGAAAACGAAGAATGGCAGAGCCTTTACAAGCTGATCTGCATTTCGTGCCAAGCCTAATACACTTGCCAGGACAAGGCAGTGATACAGTATTAATATATAAACGGAAAAAAGTGTAGCAAGTTTTTTAGATGAAATAATACTTTATACAAGATATACTGACATTTTGGGACTTTACGGGCTTGACCCCTACGTTCATTTATTCGTTATGTCATTAAGATGTTCGACTGTTATTGATGTTTAATAAAATATTGTGTCTATGGCAGTAGTTTCTTGATTTTACAACCAAAAATGTATTATTTCCAGGATGCAACAAAACCTTGCTAAACTTCTGTCCCTTAGGCTATAATAAATTAACTGCTAGATTCTTATCCCCGTACGACTCCGTTTTTTTATGCCGCACCGGTAATTTTTATTTCTTCAAAAAAAAAAAATCAAAAAAATAATAAATAATAAAACATATTGCTGAAAGTATGAAACACTATTAAAAATGTGTTTTCAATCTTCATTTCCATAAAATAAACAAGAGGTCAATGACCTTGAAGCTCTACTTATTGATTTTGATATCAGGAAGTAGTCGCTACAGACTTGTTTTTTGAAAATCTATTTTTAACCGTGGCGGCGATCTTGAATTTCCGGCCGACCTGAAGTTTTGCTATGATCAATTAGACATTAAGAGCAACATTCCTGTGAAGTTTCATGAAAATCCGTCAAGTAGTTTCAGAGGAGTAGTCGCTACAAGTTTTCATTATATAACTCTATGTAAACAAAGATGGTCGCTGGCAGCCATGTTTAACGTCAAATCAAAACAAATTTTAAAAAGGACCAACATCATGTCATACTGATCATTTTAGAAAAGTCCCATATCAATATCTCTTATAGTTTTAAAGAAGAAGTCGCTACAAACTTATTTATTTTAAATCTATTTTTAGCTGTGGCGGCCATCTTGAATTTCCGGCCGACCTGAAATTTTTCTAGGATCAACTAGACATCAAGAGCAACATTCCTGTGAAGTTTCATGAACATCCGTCAAGTAGTTTCAGAGGAGTAGTCGCTACAAGTTTTTACTATATAACTCTATGTAACCAAAGATGACCACTGGCAGCCATATTTAACGTCGAATCAAAATAATTTTCGACAAGGATCAACATCATGTCATGCTGATCATTTTAGAAAAAGTCCCATATCAATATCACTTATAGTTTTCAAGAAGTAGTCGCTACAAACTTATTTTTTAAAAATCTATTTTTAGCTGTGGCGGCCATCTTGAATTTCCGGCCGACCTGAAATTTTTCTAGGATCAACTAGACATCAAGAGCAACATTCCTGTGAAGTTTCATGAACATCCTTCAAGTAGTTTCAGAGGAGTAGTCGCTACAAGTTTTTACTATATAACTCTATGTAACCAAAGATGACCACTGGCAGCCATGTTTAACGTTGAATCAAAACGATTTATGACAAGGATCAACATCATGTCATGCTGATCATTTTAGAAAAAGTCCCATATCAATATCACTTATAGTTTTCAAGAAGTAGTCGCTACCAACTTGTATTTTAAAACTCTATTTTTAGCTTTGGCGACCATCTTGGATTTCACAGCAACATGAATTTTTGCTAGGATCAACTAGACTTTATGGGCAACATTTCTGTAAAGTTTCATGAATATCCATCCAGTAGTTTCAGAGGAGTTGTCGCTACAAATAAAAGTTTCGAACAGACGGACAGACGGACGACGGACGCCGCACCACGGCATAAGCTCTGCTGATCTCTGATCAGTCGAGCTAAAAATAAAAAAATAAAAGTTCACCCCCGCCCCTATTTTGAAATAAATTTGGATGAGAAACTAGCAATTAATTTATTATGGCCTTAGTATATATTTATATTGAAACCACCTCTATTAATAGACCACCTGCTTTAAGAGACCACCATTTTAGTTTCCAAGTTACTCGCAGGCTGATCGGGGTTTACAATGAACACTAAGGCTATTATAGTCGTGCTTAGCGGGTTTAGGGTTAAATATAATTACAATAGTATTGCCTTTTATCCCTCAATATTTATCCTGGTTACTTGACATATTATTAATATTATTAACTTCCTTATGGCTTAATATTTCCCCCTCTTTTTTTGCCCCAGATGATTTCAATATCTGATTTTTGTTCTGTATTTTGTGCTGAAAAGCTTTAAAAGTTTCATTTAACTTACTTCGTCTGATTAGAGATGTACTTTTTAAACTTTTTTTTTAAAGAAACTAACTAATCAACCAAATAACGGCAAAATGACACAAACTGTTTATCACAACTCCATCCAAATTTCCAGGTCATATAATAATGTATATGTGCCAATTAAAAGTATAGATTTATTTACCAGTTCTTAAAAAAAACTCACCCGCCAAATAACAGGCAAAATTACACTACAAAACTATTTATCAAAACTCTGTTCAGGTCATATAATAATGCATGTGCCGATTAAAAGTAAAGATTTGTTCACGGGTTCTAAAAATACCCCTGATTATGCCTAAAATGAATTTATGAGTTGGTAAATTTGACCTTCCAGTTTTCGGTTTATTACCTAATACAAGTCGACAGTGTTGTGATATGACTGAAAGATCATTAAAAGCGCCGTTAAATCCCGTTTATTTTTTAAAGGATTTGAAGAATTGTGCTAGGGCCATGAGAGGTGTTGCAACTATATATTACCTCTCATGAACAGACTCGATAAAACCAAGTCTGCTACTTTTTTCTCTTGTTTGTGTTCATTGCTCCCAAAGGATCCCCTTCCCTGTATTTCTGTCATGCTTGTCTTCAGACTTAGTTTATAACGCTATCTTTCTTAAAAAACCTTTTTTGGCAGAGAATATGCCCCTGTTATAAGGGTAAAAGGATAAGCAACAAGGAAGAAAATTACTAGCCAACTCTTAAAATTACCCTTTCTTTAATAAGGCAAAATAAAAGTATAAGTGTGGCTTCGGTTTCCCTTACTCGGTTTTATGTGCCAACCCTAAAAAGTTGTTTGTCTGCTGTTGTTTTTTTCAAATTAAATTATGTTTTCTATATGTTCTGTACTTTATATCAACAAATAAGTATTTAAGTTAGTTTATTAGGTTTCAAAAGTATTGAGGAGAAAAAAAGACAAAATATAAAATAAAATATTTTCCCTACAAACCTACCCTGTTTTTGTTTAGCATGTAATAGGAACCAAACATATAAATTTACTTGGCCTAATGAATACAGACAGATTCACAACAGCTTCTAGCTTACTTCTGAATCCCTTCCTGGTTGCATATTATGACCTTAGCTGTTGGTGCGAATATAACATCCTATTCAATTCAATTATTGTATATTTAGTGATGTAATGTTCATGTACATTGTATGATGTAAAATGTATATACTTTTTGTGAATAAAATTTAAACTTAAATCTGTGTGGCTTTACAGTAAAATATTGCTTAAGCCAGTTCTAGGGCGCGCGAGGGCTGATGCACTTTACATTACCTCTTATGTGCATCACCTCTCATGAACAGACTCAATAAAACTGAGTCTGCTACTTTTATCTCTTGTTTGTGTTTGTTGCTTCTAAGGGGCTTCTAAGGGGTCCTCTTTTCAGTATTTATTATATTTTCGACAAGGACTTGAAAATAATTGTCATATCCGATTAAGAAAACGTGATTTAAAATGTATTTACACTTCCTTTATATATATATCCTCTATATACAGCATTTATTGGCAGAAAATTCGCTTGTTATGAATGATGAGCAACTAGGAAGAAAATCATTAGCCAACCTATACTGAAAGGAAAAAGAAACACATAATCCAAAAAGTGCCTATGCTACACTATTAGACACACCTAATTCCACGTAATATTCCAGATATAATGTGTTTTGTACAAAAAGGAGCTACAACTAATTACAGAAAGGACAACTCTGTCATTTAGTAGACCTTTTAATCAAAGTATACTTTGTTACATGAAATTCATAAATATTGAAGTATCGCTTGAAAAAGTTAAGCCATTTCAGTATTGTGTTTAATGTTAAGAGATTGCAACACCTGCTTGAGCCAAATGCACATTCTGTTGATAATGAACCTTTAAAGGGGTAACCATTGGTGTGTTCGGTGCTGTTTAAACCTTCTTTCCGAAAGGAAAGGCTTAATGTCGCCCTGTACCATTCGATTAGCAGTAGCATATTAAACATACAATATATAGCGGAAATACCCATTATGCGTTTCTTTTTCCTTTCAGTATAAAATGCACCTGTCAATAAGACCAGACAAGTAGTTTTCAAATGCTGTCATTCATTTCAATTTCTTCCGAGCATGTCAATAGGGACAGTATCATCCCCATCATGTGTTCCTTGGCTTGTTTGATTTTACCAAAGTTCATGTTTGATATATTTAGTTCACTGCATGGAAACGTATGTCCTTCTACACATTTGTTCCAAACTTACACAATTTCCTTGCCATTAAATGACAATATTTGATATTTTTTATTACTTTTATTACATAACCTGCCATGCAGGAGTGTAAATCCATTATATATTTATCATGATACACTAGTGTAATAAATATGCAAATGAAGGCTGAATCATCGTTCGGTCTTTTCAGTTCAGCATGGTGTGCATCTGAATTATCGATTTTCATAACAGTATAAAATACCGGATTAAGGAAATCCGTTAGTTCCGTTGTTTGGTGTTGTACGGAGAAGACGGAGTCAACATACGACATCATCATACAACATACTATGTCTCAACGATACAATAACAAATGTTCCTTTTGAGGCATTTTGGAGTTATAATATAGAAATGTCACATGCTTGCCTATTTAATATTGAATTTATCAACCTCATTGGATAAAACTGATAGGATGTTCAGCACAGCCTCGCATCGTATAATTTAATCCAACTTGTTTAATACAGACGCTCATGTAACTATTAGATCTTTAAAGTGCACAGCATGAAAACTTTTAAATTTGTGTCAAACTTACACAATTTCTTTGCCATTAAATTGTCCAAATTTCTGGAATGATTTGATCCAGATTTCCCTCCTTTCTAAATGGTGGTATAATATCGCTTCAAGGCACATTTTCCAACTTCCCACAATCCCTTGCTTCCCCCTCATTAATTTATTCATTACTAATTAATTCATGTTTTGCGATACGAGCGAGTTATTGCACAGAGTACCTGAAGCATCCGAAGTTACCAACACGTAGATTAATACACCATGAGTTGTCATTCCTTTACCATACTCTTTGTTAAAGGGACACACGACAATCTTGAAGTTTTTATCATGCATTAAATAAGCATCTCGATTTAGTAATCCAGCATCATTTTAACTGAAACATGCCTGCATTTATTTTTTAAATAACATGTTGAGTTTTCAATTGTTCTTTATTATCATATTATTTTACCCTAGGTTTAAATATAGTACTAGTGCAATTTATTACATTTTCATCGGTGAAAGATTGGGATTTCTCAGTGAAAGAATATTTATAATCGCTAACTCCGAACACAAAAATAACTAACTGTGACGCTGACTTTTGACATCAATAAAGTAGTGCTGACGTCGACGTCATCGGCCCATAACGTTCAATAAAGCGTATAATTTC
This sequence comes from Cyrtodaria siliqua, assembly GCA_037043455.1. NCBI lineage: Eukaryota > Metazoa > Mollusca > Bivalvia > Adapedonta > Hiatellidae > Cyrtodaria > Cyrtodaria siliqua. Next base: position 77,541 of record JAWPHD010005650.1, on the reverse strand, counting down.
GGTTAAAATCATACATAAACTGATTTAAAATGTAATAAACAGATTATTTAACTGCTGCGTTCGATTATAGAGAAATTCTTCACTCGATGGTAGACGTGTTTTGTTATTTCACTCACTCGCATAGGCTCGTTCGTAAAAAGAACCACACGTCTACCATCTCGTGAAAGATTTCTCTATAATCGATCCCAGCAGTTAAATAATCTCTATATAATCAACAGTTAGAAATACGCAAAATCAATTTGCTTTATGCTATTCTTATAATTAATATTAATGATTGAATAAATGTAAGTTATGTAAAAAAAAAAAATAATAGGCAAGTTTTAAAAAAAAAAATCAAGATTGCCGTGTATCCCTTTAAGGCATAGTTTTAACATGAATATCATTACATCAGTGCATGACTTACTCGAGCTCGTCTGGTCAGCTGTTTGTACATTCAAAGCAAGCAACAAGATTAAACAGTAGCTTATACTACAAAAAAACATCTTGGAAATAGCACCAACTTGTGGGGATATTTAAACAAGAAGTAATATGTTTTACATTCTTAAAATCATTCTTAATCTTTAGTCGATTAGAGCTTCAATTTGAAATTAATCCTGAAAATTATTTCCGAGGTTTTTAATGTTACAGTATAATATGGTTTTGATCTGATTAAAAATAATGTTTTATACAATAATGACGACTTACTGCTGTTCCATTACGCACGGGGGGTGGGGGAATCTTTGACCCGCCTCGGTGTGGAGCTGGTCGGGATGGTAACGGGGGTGGCGGACCTTCCTCAGAACCACCACCTGCAGGCTGTGAGAAAAAACATAACCATTAGTTGCTTCATCAAATTATTGATTTAAAGTAGCTATCCCGCCAACTAACAGCAAAATTACACTATAAAACCTTTTATCAAAACTCTATCCAGGTGTTCAGGTCATATAATATCTATGTTCCGATTAAAAGTAAAGATGTATTAACAGGTTCTTAAAATAGCCCTAATTGAATATGCGTAAAATTAATTATGAGTTGGTAATTCTTAATTCAAAGCTCCATTTTTGGGGTTTTGCCTGGCTGGTTCAAGCCGTTTATACTGTATGTATATAGTCTGGATTCTAAAAATATGTTTCTAAAAATATGTCAGTTATATATACATTGTCATCAGTAGCTTTAAAAATGTTGCACATATTTTTTAAAATTTGGCTGTTGTTGGCAGGAAAGCCACTTTAAATTCTAACTCAAGAATTGTATTTCATATCTGCATGTTACGATGAAAAAGCAGATAAATTATAATAAGGTAAGCCAATGGCAGCTAAGTGCAGATAATTGCAGTAGATGCTCCTCCAACACCCCCCAACTCTGCCCCCCATCCCCCACCAACCCACCCCCACCTTTCCCCCACCAACTTTACTCTAGTTTACTCTATTGTTTGTGGTGCTTGTTTCAGCCAAAGGTTTTTTGGACCTTTCAGAAAAAAATCATCTACCTAAATAAGTTGTATATCAGTGAAACAGACATTATTAGTTGTAAATAAAAAATACCTTACTTTTCAAAATCGGTTGAGAAATAAAAAAATTATGTGCGAAAGCTGTTATTGATGTGTCATTTTCAATGCAAAATTGTGCTGCATGAAAAATGTATTTTTTTCTTTTTTTAGAATTTGAACCAAAAATGGTTTTAAATTGTTGGATATTAGTAAATTAAGACACCCTGACAGTTTATAACAAAACATGAAGGCTAACTGAAGTTATTTGAAATTTCTTAATTTTCTGCTGTCCAACCAACAAGAATTCAAATAGGAAAAGCCCATCAAAAAATCATTTTGGTGTAAAATATTTATTTCTCAACCGATTTTCAAAAGTAAAGTAGTTTTATTTACCACTAAAAATGCCAGTTCTAATGATATATAACTGATGTACGTATTATTTAAATTGCTCAAGTTACTGCAGAAAAACCTTTGGCTGAAACAAGCTCCCCGAACAATAGTTCGAAAGATGACCTCACTCAAATTCCTTTAGAGTCGAGTGTCTTGGGTAGCTCAATGGTAGAGTCAAGTGTCTTCAGTAGCTCAAAGATAGAGTCGAGTGTCTTCGGTAGCTCAATGGTAGAGTTGAGTGTCTTCGGTAGTTCAATGGTAGAGTAGAGTGTCTTCGGTAGCTCAATGGTAGAGTCGAGTGTCTTCGGTAGCGCAATGGTAGAGTCGAGTGTCTTCGGTAGTTCAATGGTAGAGTCGAGTGTCTTCGGTAGTTCAATGGTAGAGTCGAGTGTCTTCGGTAGCTCAATGGTAGAGTCGAGTGTCTTCGGTACCTCAATGGTAGAGTCGAGTGTCTTCGGTAGCTCAATGATAGTCGAGTGTCTTCGGTAGCGCAATGGTAGAGTCGAGTGTCTTCGGTAGCGCAATGGTAGAGTCGAGTGTCTTCGGAAGCTCAATGGTAGAGTCGAGTGTCTTCGGTAGTTCAATGGTAGAGTCGAGTGTCTTCGGTAGCTCAATGGTAGAGTCGAGTGTCTTCGGTAGCTCAATGGTAGAGTCGAGTGTCTTCGGTAGTTCAATGGTAGAGTCGAGTGTCTTCAGTAGCTCAATGGTAGAGTCAAGTGTCTTCGGTAGTGCAATGGTAGAGTCGAGTGTCTTCGGTAGCTCAATGGTAGAGTCGAGTGTCTTCGGTAGTTCAATGGTAGAGTCGAGTGTCTTCGGTAGCTCAATGGTAGAGTCGAGTGTCTTCGGTAGCTCAATGGTAGAGTCGAGTGTCTTCGGTAGTTCAATGATATAGTGACTCTACCATTGAACTACCGAAGACACTCGACTCTACCATTGAGCTACCGAAGACACTCGACTCTACCATTGAGCTACCGAAGACACTCGACTCTACCATTGCACTACCGAAGACACTCGACTCTACCATTGAGCTACCGAAGACACTCGACTCTACCATTGAACTACCGAAGACACTCGACTCTACCATTGAGCTACTGAAGACACTCGACTGACTCAGTCGAGTGTCTTCAGTAGCTCAATGGTAGAGTCAAGTGTCTTCGGTAGTGCAATGGTAGAGTCGAGTGTCTTCGGTAGCTCAATGGTAGAGTCGAGTGTCTTCGGTAGTTCAATGGTAGAGTCAACAAGTGTCTTCGGTAGCTCAATGGTAGAGTCAAGTGTCTTCGGTAGCTCAACGGTAGAGTCGAGTGTCTTCGGTAGTGCAATGGTAGAGTAGAGTGTCTTCGGTAGTTCAATGGTAGAGTCGAGTGTCTTCGGTAGCTCAATGGTAGAGTCGAGTGTCTTCGGTAGTTAAATGCTAGTCAAGTGTCTTCGGTAGCTCAATGGTAGAGTCGAGTGTCTTCGGTAGCTCAATGGTAGAGTCGAGTGTCTTCGGTAGCTCAATGGTAGAGTCGCGTGTCTTCGGTATGTTCAATGGTAGAATCGAGTGTCTTCGGTAGTTCAATGGTAGAGTCAACAAGTGTCTTCGGTAGCTCAATGGTAGAGTCAAGTGTCTTCGGTAGCTCAACGGTAGAGTAGAGTGTCTTCGGTAGTGCAATGGTAGAGTAGAGTGTCTTCGGTAGTTCAATGGTACAGTCGAGTGTTTTCGGTAGCTCAATGGTAGAGTCGAGTGTCTTCGGTAGTTCAATGCTAGTCGAGTGTCTTCGGTAGCTCAATGGTAGAGTCGAGTGTCTTCGGTAGCTCAATGGTAGAGTCGAGTGTCTTCGGTAGCTCAATGGTAGAGTCGAGTGTCTTCGGTATGTTCAATGGTAGAATCGAGTGTCTTCGGTAGTTCAATGGTAGAGTCAACAAGTGTCTTCGGTAGCTCAATGGTAGAGTCAAGTGTCTTCGGTAGCTCAACGGTAGAGTCGAGTGTCTTCGGTAGTGCAATGGTAGAGTAGAGTGTCTTCGGTAGTTCAATGGTAGAGTCGAGTGTCTTCGGTAGCTCAATGGTAGAGTCGAGTGTCTTCTGTAGCTAAATGGATAAGGTCATGGCTGTAGAGACCTCCCTCATGTGGGTTGGCTCCCTGGCATGGACATGTCTGACGGAAAACGCCATTCTTCATCTCATATCCGTATGAGTTTGCTGTCACAGTATAACCTTATATGATGTGTTAACAGACGTTAAAACCCATTTCATTTTAATTTACTTTTGATGTAATGGATGGCATAATTTTGGACTTGACGTTTGATGAAATGCTTGGAACTTGAGGACAACCCACGTGTAGGAGATACTGATACTGTAAAGAAGCTGCTTGAATGAATGAATGTTTTTTTAAGAGAAAACTTTATTAAAATGTATGTTTTATGTATAATATCAACCTAGGTTTTAGAATTTGTTTTCACATACAAACTATGTAAAGTCTTTTACCTATTTATTTTTAAGATTGGGAATATTTTGCCCCAAAATTAGGAAAAAAGTTTGCAATTGGGAAGATGCCAAACTTTGGCCCCACTTAAATAGGTTAAAAAAAGCCCTGAATTCACGATTAATTTCATAAATTTTATATATATCAATGACATTTACCGTAACTAACTAAAGTTGAAGCAATTTGCTAAGCATGACTTATTATTATTTATTCAACAGAACTGGACAAAGTCTACCCTGGTACAAAACCTGTATAATAACTGCTAACCTCAGGAGGCAGTGGCCTTGTACTTCCCTTTCCTGTGGGAGGCTCTGGAAGTCTGGACCTAGCTTTCGACATACTGACAGTTCTGAAATAAACACAAAGTAGACAAGCAAGGTTTTACGCAAGCGTAAAATAGCTGCCGAGAGAAAATAGCATTATATCTGGGTTGGAACTGGGAACAAAGTTTAACATAATAACCGATCAAGTCACAGGTGTTTAAACAATATTGAAAAAAAAATAATGTCAGGAAGAAGTAACCACGCCACGACCATTTTTTCTCACCAGACACTTTCTTCCCAATTGTTACCATCAATTCCTCCTACCAAACATTTTGAATCAAAGTGGGCGACCTCGCTTCGCTCTGGTCAAATCCTTGACATGTATTACATATTGATTACATAGTCACCTTTGTAGCATGATGTGCTAGAAGTACACATCAGCACAGAAATACACGTGTTCACATGTAAGGGATGTGTGCATTAGCGTGTGCATTACAACACAGATAAACTTTTCACTGCTACCATGTATAATTATAAGATTGCATTATCAAAGTGAAAATCTCAAAGAAACTGTTCACTGCTACTTTACCATGTGCATTATGAAAATCATATAAGAGTCGCTGTTCGGCAGCGAATAATTATGACAAGCCAAAAGGGCCTGTGGACACTTTTAAGTCATCAATCAAACAAGCGAGTCAGACCCAAGATTGAAGAGCGCCTGTGGATGATTTTAAGTCATCAAACAAAGAAGCGAGTCAGACCCAAGAGGGCCTTTGGACGCTTTTAAGTCATCAATCAAACAAGGGTCAAATCCAAGAGGATGCTTTTCAATGATTTTGATCTTTTAAGAGTGAAATTGGAAGACTTGGAAGACAATGCCCAGGTGTAATATAGTAAATGTATTATATACTTTACAGTGGGTGTAATATAGTAAATGTATTATATACTTTACAGTGGGTGTAATATAGTAAATGTATTATATACTTTACAGTGAAATAGCGGATTTTATGATTAAAATAAAACCTTATATTTTCATTGTTTATATGTCATATGCCAAATACCGAAAACGATGTAATGCCATTGTTGACGTTATTGACATCATTGTTTTGGTGCATTATGTTTTTTTTGCATAAGTTTCAAGGTTGTGAGGAAACTCAAATATTTTCACTCGTGCTAAAGCACTCGTGAAAATTTAAGTTTTCTCACTTCTCGATGAAAATAAATCCTATATTCACTCCAAACCAACATGTATTAAAAGTATAGCATGTCTTTTAAAAGGAAATATTCCAATTATAAAAGCGTTATGTTTTTAAAGTCTTTCGATGTATGTGAATCTAATTGACAATCATTCACACTGATTTGAAAAATGTTATCATGCAGACTGATGTGTTTATAAAGTTTGAAACCTATCCAGCGTTTGGTACCAGTACTTAACATGATCAAAAACTTGAAGTAAAGCTTTAAAGCATCCCTCGGGAAATTTTGGAAAAATTGAACCATAAATAAGTAGTTTTGAGCGACTCAGAGATGTATTTTGAAGCTATTCTAATTCTCCAGAATCATTATTTTTTCTTTGATTTATTGAATACCGGGGTTGGTCTATCTTTTACGGCGTTTTCTTCAGGCCTTGAATTGACCAACCATTCTTGAGAATATTCTTAGACTTAAGCTCAAGTATGCAAATTTCAATCACAAATAGTTCTATAAGTTTATAAAATAAGCATTCATAACAAGCTGCTATGTATAATATGATACATTCTAATAGATAGCAACTTTTTATGATTGTTTATCTTGGAAGGTCATGGAAATATTTGTGAACGAAATTTCAGTACTTGGGCTCAAGTCTAAGAATGGTTGGGGAATTCCAGGCCTACTACTTCCAATACAGTACAGATATCATCATTCGGATCAATAGATAAAACAACGATAAAGTCTTAAAGTGAATAAAATTAACTATCATAAAATTTCGTTTTATTTTGTAATTATTCTATTTACTAAATTATATACCCCTCACCCTAACCCTCCTTCGGCTTCACGTTTTATTGCATTTTTCGTTTTTTCATTTTTCTGACACCCAAACTCTTGAATTATACGCACAGGCGTATAGGAGCATGCCCAGGTACGCCCCCGATTGGGTAGTTTAGTTTCCAAATATGGACAGAGATTTCAGATGAGAGTATTTCAAGAGGACAACATTGGAACATAATGACTAAATGACTTAGTCACTACAGAATGACTATATCTGTGTGATATCCTGATCATTGAACTAAAAATTGTTTAGCCACATTTGCTAAACCACCTGTATGTTTAGCCACATTTGCTAAACAACCTGTATTTTCTTTAACCAAAAGTTTTTTGTTTAGCCACATTTGCTAAACCACCTGTATGTTTAGCCACATTTGCTAAACCACCAGTATTTTCTTTAACCAAATGATTTTTGTTTAGCCACATTTGCTAAACCACCTGTATGTTTAGCCACATTTGCTAAACCACCTGTATTTTCTTTAACCAAATGATTTTTGTTTCGCCACATTTGCTAAACCACTGTATGTTTAGCCACATTTGCCAAACCACCTGTATTTTCTTTAACCAAATGTTTTTTGTTTAGCCACATTTTGCTAAAATAGTTTAGCAACATTTATTTGTTTTTAAAAAGATTGGTTATATCACAGACCTAATAATTATTAATATGTCTGTGGTTATATCTAAGCGCAAACTTGCAACACAGTTTAGATTGGAAAATGGTGATTATATTTTCATTTTATAGCTGTAAAAAGAGTCGGTTGGGGGGGTATGTAAAATTTACAAATGTAGTCATTTAGTCATTATTTAAAATAGATAGATTTATAAGCTCATTACTACTGTCTCGTCGCAGAGCTATTTTATGGCGATATCGGTAGAGCGTCCGCTTCACATGCAAGGGGTCCCGAGTTCAAACCCGCTGAGTGCCTAAATATTTGTGTATTTTTTCCGGTCCGATTACATTGGTGGAGAATCCGCAGGGGCACAAATTAGCACTCGCCCAGTCGCCTGTGGCGAGTGAAAAATGGTCTGGGCGACCAAAATTTGACTTTCACGTGCCCATGTGGCGACCAAAAATATTCAATCCAAAAAACAGAAAAGGGGTAATCATTCAACACAAACATTTAAGTTCGAGGATTTTACCCCGCAGATTTTGCTTTGGTCCCGTGAACTACATACTTTTGGCTGAAATAAATAGACAAATCCTTAACAAAATAATAACGAAACAAACGTTTGTTTTTATTTTTCCAATTTTCACTGCGGAAACAAGACAATGTTTGAGATGTTGCGATGTACGGTTTCCCACAAAACTGCATGTTACGGTACTTTGCGCTTCGAATGTTAATATTAAATTAGATGTGCATGAGTACAAGTAACATTTGCTGGTATAAAATCAACATTAAAACAGACATGGTAGTGTTTATTTTACACATGATCATAAATTTGTGTTATAATTAGAAGGGGAAATCATTAGGTTTCACTTCCGGTTTTTGGATATTCTAAAACACGGCGCTTTTGATAATAAAATGCGGTGCTTTTAGAAATCATCAATAATAATTATATGGCAGAGAATCATGTTGATAGAAAAAGTCTCATACATTAATTTTAAAACTGTATGTCAACATAAAATATTTATAACAAAATAAAACATTAATTTAATAATATCTAATCTTTTTTAATCTTTTATTACAATAATTTACATATTCTAGTTGGGATCATTTATAACAAAACTCATTAACAATACTATTTATAATTAAATAGATAACTTGGACTTATATTCCTTATTTTTCGGTCTGGCTCTACATGTTACAAAAATGAATATTGAGTTTGACTCTTGCAAGTATAAACTAACTTCGTGTTGGGGAATGAAAGATTTGTTTGTTTGATTTTTTTCTTTGTTTTAAAATAAATAATTCTATTGATTAAAAACATCTTCATCAGCTCTAAAGGTTTTACAAAGTTTTCTTCCACAGATTGATAGCATTTAGTTAGTATACATATATGTAAGTATACTTTAATGTAACCCTCTGAATAAAGTGACATGCGACACTCTGGGCTAATGATTCTGAAGCTGGGCCCCTAACTTTTGCAAGCAAAGGGCCCAGCTGGCTCCTAGTCCAAAACAGTTAATATGTGCCCCTGAATCCGGGTAGGCATTGTATGACTGAGGTTATGCCCAGATGCAGATATCTGAAGCTTTTAAATATCAAAAATAAAATGGTTGGAGATATGTGATAGGACTCATTTGGAGGGTATGTAAATAAATGATTTATAAGCTTGTTACTACTGTCTCGCCGCAGAGCTAGCTTTTATGGCGATATCGGTAGAGCGTCCACTTCAAATGCAAGGGAGTCTTTGAATTAAAATGTCAGTGTCACTAGCCCGAATTCTTATATACTCAATAAAAACCTGTACATTTTCCTTTAGCCCCGACTACATAAATTAAAAAAAATCACAAGCCCCGGGTTAATTCGAAGAGATATGAAATACTAATAGGACTCAGTTGGAGGGTATGTAAATAGATAGATTTATAAGCGCGTTACTACTGTCTCGCCGCAGAGCTAGCTTTTATGGCGATATCGGTAGATCATCCGCTTCACATGCAAATATAATATTGTCATTATCGGACCGTAAAAATTACACATAACTGGAAAAAATACACAAAAATAATATTTATGTGTAATGTTTACAGTCCGATTACAATAGCAGTTACCTTTTGCAGCAGTTCTATTATTACTATAGGAAAGCACTCAAGGTTTTAATACGGTGCATAGAATTACCGGAATCCACCTATTTACCGGAATCTACCAGAATCCACTTGAATTACCGGAATCCACTTTTTATTATTGATATAATTGATATATTTTAAAATATTGATAGAATTAATTAGTTATAGCAGTGCTCACACTGGCCATTTTAAATTAATAGCCACACATTTTTTAGTTAAGAAAATAATAGCCAACTTTAATCAAGGATTTGTACTTATTGTACAAATCCTTGCTTTAATGCGTAAGAAAATTTGGTCAGTCGTAAGAGCCAAATTTTCAATCAGATTTTATTAAACTATCAGGGCCTCCTCTGGCTATATTTTTCTTTTTTTCACCACTTTCTCCAAGTGAAAGAAGTAGGAGCCTAGACTAGAATTTAAAATTTAAAAGTAGGATTCCAGGAACTCCTTACACATTGATAAAACAAAGAATGATGGATTAAATAATGAATAGAAATATACTTTATGTATCTTTCATCTATATATCGTTTTTCTTCCCACCAACATGTATTTGTAAAGGACAGTTTTTCTCATTCGATTAAAAAAAAAAAAAAAAAAATCCGAAATTATGTACCATCCGAAGTACTATGACACCGCAGTTTTACGGCCGAAAATTTCAAAACATTTAATCGAAATACCATCAATTACGAAAAAAAATTCATGCATTAATGTGTTTTGAATGCAAAAAATGGTCTTTCTTATCAAAGGGAAAAGAAAACACAACCCTAATAGTCGGATAAAGTAGTTTTATGTCATTAATTGTCGATCTCAAAGTTGTGACAAATTGAAACTGCCGACACGAAGCCAGGCACAATATTCAAACTTCTTATTGTTTCAATGTTTTAATAACTTTATTGCAAGTGTTTTCACAGTTCACAATACACATGAGAGTTTGCTACCTATCGGGATCATGATGGGATAGCTATTAATGCAGATGAAAGTAGCGACTATGTTCATAATAGTGCGTGCACAAATTAATTTCATCTCTTCGTAGTTTGTGTACAGAAAAACAAATAGGAAACTTATTTGGGGTGTCAAACAGACCATTATACGAAAAATGTATAAAAAATAAAGATAAATTTCTTGTCGACATTTCTTTAAAATAATCGACAGTATTATAAATTAATCGCAAATGGCGACCATGGCGTATGGTAGCGTGAGCACTGTTATAGTATTAGAAGACTTAAGATAATGTACTAATAATGATATATACTTTATAAAATATGTTGTTTTTTATATATTTATTAGTTTTTTTTCGTATTTTATGAATTGTGCTAACAAATAAATTGCTTATAAAATTTCATTTACGGATGATGATGTTGTTTGCATAAGTTTTTTACCTCTTTTACATGTGTCATAATAATAGATACAGTATAATTTTATTGATATTGTTAAAAGGGCCTTGGTTATTGACAATTTTGAGATGTGTCAATATTCCACATAAAAGAAGTGCAACCAAAGCACCATAAAAGATGAATAAATGACACCATTAAAAAGATGTTCTAATTTGGTTAGTAAATAGGTGGTATAGATGTAAATAAATAATTTTAATTTATACCACCAAGTCCTAGTTACACCTCATCGATGGTACTAACCGGAAACAACATAATTTTTATTTGTTACACTCAAATAAAAGATATGTTGGCTAACGTAACAGGGCGTATCTTATATTACGGCAAATTATCTGGTGTATTCCGGTAATTTTCGCTAATAACACTAATAATTAAAGTCACAGAAACACCTATTCATTAATATATTCATTAATATATTACTTAATTAGCTATACATTTACGCCAATTTAGATCAAAAATAGTGGATTCAAAAGTCGTATTCCGGTATTTTTCGATAATTAAAGTCACAAAAACACATATTCATTAATATATTCATTAATATATTACTTAATTAACTATACATTTACGCCAATTTAGATCAAAAATAGTGGATTCCTGTAATTCAAAAGTCGTACTCCGGTATTTTTCGATAATTAAAGTCACAAAAACACATATTCATTAATATATTCATTAATATATTACTTAATTAACTATACATTTACGACAATTTAGATCATAAATAGTGGATTCCGGTAATTCAAAAATAGATTCCGGTAACTCTATGGTGGATTCCGGTAATTCAAGTGGATTCCGGTAGATTCTGGTAAATAGGTGGATTCCGGTAATTCTATGCACCCGTTTTAATACAAACACACTTCAAATGAAAAAGTAAGTCATTTTCGCAACTGATGCATGGATGTGTGGTATTTAAGATTTTATCAACTGAAATAAGGCTGCTGTTTATGAAGTCATTGCATGATGTCTTCAGAAACCTCACTGAAAACTGCAAATGGGGTCGTGCTATACTGACTTTAAATACAATTTGTATCTTCTGAACTCAGTGAGCGACCGACAGATAATTAAAACATTTTATTTCTCATTCAACACAGTTATGGTCAATAGTTTTAACATGTTTACTGTAAAAAAAATAAAAATATGAATATACCAACATGGAGATATTGAGTCCAACACGGGGATGTTGACTCGTGTAAGAACATAAAATACAATACAGAAAATTATACCCCACCCACCTGATTTTCTGCAGCGATTCTCAGGTGTATAATTATTGTTTTGAAGATTATTTTAATTCTATGAATTGACAGTCATATTACTGTGTTCCGGTGTCTGCATTTGGAATCTTATATACTTTTTTGGATACAACAACAATGCACTTAAGAGTTCAATATAACTTCGCGGTTATAAACTACTTTTTCCCACTTCCTTGTTGACACTTCCTTGTAGGCGCTATCTGGCGAAAATTTCACTTTGAAAGGGACATAATCCATGAGGTATTTAAATCAGACTGCCCCACTGCGCATGTCGCTAAATGCATGAATACAGGATCATTAAAACATTTTAAAGGGACACACGGCAATCTTGAGTTTTTTAAAGGGACACACGGCAATCTTGAGTTTTTTAAAACTCATGGCGTCCACTAGTTTTTCTGGATAACATACATTTATTCAATCATCACATATTATTCAATTTTGATATTATTGGTGCTATATTAAAATTTAAGTCAAATAAGACGAAAAAGTGAATACTTAAAATGTAACCAGGTTAAAAGTAAACATGATCCTGGATATATAAGTCGAGACAACCATTTCAAACACTTCAAGATTGCACTGTGTCCCTTTAAGGGATAAGAAAACCTCATATGCTGCTTTAGTTTCACCAGCCTCAGAGGAAATGATTAAATTTATGAAAACTTAAACTTACCTCTACCAGGGTATAACGTACTCCCTGCCTCTACCAGGGTATAACGTACTCCCTGCCTCTACCAGGGTATAACGTACTCCCTGCCTCTACCAGGGTATAACGTACTCCCTGCCTCTACCAGGGTATAACGTACTCCCTGCCCCTACCAGGGTATAACGTACTCCCTGCCTCTACCAGGGTATAACGTACTCCCTGCCTCTACCAGGGTATAACGTACTCCCTGCCTCTACCAGGGTATAACGTACTCCCTGCCTCTACCAGGGTATAACGTACTCCCTGCCTCTACCAGGGTATAACGTACTCCCTGCCTCTACCAGGGTATAACGTACTCCCTGCCTCTACCAGGGTATAACGTACTCCCTGCCTCTACCAGGGTATAACGTACTCCCTGCCTCTACCAGGGTATAACGTACTCCCTGCCTCTACCAGGGTATAACGTACTCCCTGCCTCTACCAGGGTATAACGTACTCCCTGCCTCTACCAGGGTATAACGTACTCCCTGCCTCTACCAGGGTATAACGTACTCCCTGCCTCTACCAGGGTATAACGTACTCCCTGCCTCTACCAGGGTATAACGTACTCCCTGCCTCTACCAGGGTATAACGTACTCCCTACCAGGGCTTTATATGATATAATTATCATCCAAGCCTCTACATAAATAAGTTTCATTACTTTCTTATAAGAAAAGAAACTAAAGAAAATAACTTAATATTTAGGGGCAAAACACACATATTTGCAAATAATGATGATAAAAATAAATTTTGACCAAAGATATCTTTATATGGTATGTGATAAAACAGCAACATTAGGCCTATTTGTTCATTTTTTATGAATAAAATGTGTATTTTGTTTGATTTATAAAATCATGGGTGATTTATAAAATCATGGGTAAAATCGACCAAACTTTCCTCCCATCTGTCAATTTCTTAATATTACGATAAAATTCGACCTTTTAATTTAACATTTATATTTTTGTCGTAAAATAAAACTGAGCCTGCACCTAATTCAAAATGTAATTTAAAGCAAACCGCGTGAAATTGGAGATTATTTTTAAATGAATACGTTCTAATTGACGTAATTAAATCAGGCATTTTTCTGATATGGCGCTGAATAATAACGTCTCAAACAAAAGTGTTAAGTTTTAAATTGACACATCCTCTTGTACTAGGTGTTTGCCTCAGTGTTAAGGTAGTCTATATATATATAGTCAGATGCTTTATATCGATAATATTGCAGGAATAACTACCCAGGGAAATAAATGAACATGTTAAACATTAAAACAACCAAGTTTATTCAGGATGAGATCAGTTATGAGGATGAATTCTGGGAACAATGTGTAGGCACATGCCTACAGTGCCTATAGGCAGCTACGCCACTGCCTCTATACAACCAAATTATAATAAATTGCATTAGGTGAAAACTGGACTGTGCTGAGAAATTTATTAATCAAGTCATAATTAATATTGGATAAAGGTATTTAGGGAAATAACTAGACTAAGTTTAGTCAGAATGACATCAGTTGCATTTTTTTCCATTTTAACTCGTTCAACTCTAAGGGCCACAGTGTTTGATTCTAAACCCGGTTCAACCTCACTTGCACTAAATGCTGTTACTTTGGTATGTCTTAAGGCAGACGATTCCAATAGTCCTGTCCGTCGGATGGGGACATTAACTGCAGGAGGTCTCATCTACAGGGGAAACCCGCTACATATATATATAATGCTGTTCTTTCTTTGAATTAAGACCATTCCATTTATGTGATAAAGGGGTATTTTGGGGGAAAATGACTGGACATTGTAAACCCTGATCAGCAACGCTACCCTAATAAATTGGCTCCTATGGAGTTTTTTTTTATTATTCTGACATTCTATGTAACTGCATATGATGCTCGCCAATACGAAAAATTAGAAAAGAGCATTAAATATGTATTTTAACACACTACTTTTGTCACGCATCCCTAACCAATATGCCTTATTTTACGATTCATAAAGACACAGTTTCAGATAAAGGCACATCATTATATATTGGTGAAAGGTAAACATGTCCTGTCTAGCTTTCAAAGTATTCGGTCTACAACAATGAAATTGTGTACACATCTTCAGCAGCACCCAATGAATACATCAGAGGAATGTCCGTAACTCTAGGATTCATTTTGTTTAAAATTATTTCCCTTTGAAAGAAATGGTTACTTGAGGAACTTAACATTGCCTTTTATTTATTAGTTATAAGGGCTTTGTGTTGAGACTCTTTACTAACATTTAATGAAACTCTACAGGGGTCATAACTCAATATTTTGAACGTTTACGTATGTCCTTTAGAAAATTTTTTAACCTGGAACTTAAGAAAAATGCATCCGATCTTTACCGAACTTGGTCTGTCTTAGTATCAATGAAAGCTTGGAATTGTTAAAAAAACACCAGAGTTATGGCCCTTGATTTATTGAAAATGCTATATTTTGCTTGTTAGTCTGTAGCTATTTCATTTTTCATCTGACCTATACCAGACTTGTTCAGAATGGCAATACATATAAAAGCTTAGATAAGTTTGAAGACCAGCCATATCTGACACACACTCCATCCCTAGCCACCCACTCCTCTCCCCCACCCACACCCACACAACCACTGCCTGCTGTTACTCAAAACAGAACTAGAGTTGTAGTTTTTGTAAAAACAGATGTCTCCTCCCACTGGGGAAAGGGCAGTCGAAATCCATCAAAAATCATTTGACTGGAACACGACGAAATGCACAACTAGGCTTGATACAGATCATCTCTACTTTTCGTTGAAATCCGGCCAGAGTTCAGGAGAACTAATCCGGACAAAGTTTGTGTATTAAATCCTTTAAAGGGCCATTATTCTGCAAAAAAGTATTCATACAGAACACCCCCACCCACTCTTTCCCACCCTGCTCTTTCAATTTTGTTAAGAGCATGGAAGCTTTGTTTTTCATTCATTTTCCATCAGATCTGGCATAAGATATTTATCAATAAGATAATACCTACAGACGCCATTATGGATATCATACAGCCCTAAACCAGCAGAGAGATAAGGTTTTGTTGCGTGTTGTCAGTTTGTTACCTGTGAATTCCACCGAATATTTTGCACGACAGGATTAAACTCTTAAAGAAAATATGGTAAGGCCAAGAAAAAAAATAGTTGTGTTTTACGTTTCCTGCTTCAAAAATATAGGGTAGGTAGGTCGATTTTTCTTATTTATTTTTTTACATGAAGGTAGAAATTGCAACCAAAAAACATAATTCTAAACTCTGATTTTGTACTGATTTTGAGGGTCTCAAGGATTATCTATTAATATATATATATAATTTAAAATTGCTCCAAAATGGACTTTGAACTCATCACATGAAGATGTTTTGCTAGGAAAAATACATACAGAACCTGTGACAATAATAATGTAGCTTTTATATGAAGGATGAACCTCCCCGATAATATCGGCTAACCAATCAGAAACCACCAATTTGTCGGTAGCAATATCGTCATCATAGCGGCACAAGAGATCGCGATTTTTTCTTTCTTCTTCTTCTTCTACCTTTTTTTTCTTTTTTTTTTTTTTTTTGAAACAGGGGGAAAAAAGGTTAGGGTCGGGACAACATATAGGGTCGGTCGGGAACCTGAAACAAGACTATTTTTTTCTTGGCCTAAGACAATAATCAAACTCTGTTCATTTTTAAAAGATAACTTTATTAAAATCTCTTATTACACAAAGCTTTCTAACAGTTAATGCCCTGCATCAACTCAAGGTAACAAGGGAAAGAGAAACAGAGATTAAAACATCTACTTTACTTAAGAAAGTAAAAAGCATTTTCAAAAATATTTTAAAACAGTTAAACGTTACTTCAGATTTAAATCGTGACATTTGTAGAAATGTGGCAAAAATAAATACTGGTAGAATTTGCCATCTAGATCAAGTACATGAACAATCTGAATTAAACATAAAAAGACATGAATATATAGAGACTGAAATACATTTCTCAAATCTGGCATGCGTTTAGTTCCTTGGGCAAACAGAAACAGTTTTGTTCAATTGCAACAGTAGGCAATATAAAGACATTAAAACATTTACCTTTTTACACATGGTCCTACAGCAAAAAGTTCTCAAGACTGTCTGAATATTATTTTGTAAGTCATTAAGTTGGAACAATACATAAAGTTTTAGTAAACCGGACAGGGGCGTAGTGTGGCCAGTTTTCCTTATACTCCTGAAATGAGGTGCGAAGCTTAAATTGGTACTTTCTACCCTTATTCTGCTCGCCCCTCTTATTTGTATTGCATTTTTCAACTTTTTTTTTTTTTTAAGTTACTCCCAGGAGTGAGGGATGCTATGCCACGCTAGGCCCCTGCCGGATGTACTGAACACATGCTATTGGATAACAGACTATAGAACAAGAAGCCCAGTTTCAGGTGGAATATACTGCTCAAACACGCTTGTAGACTGCTTTGAAAAAGAATGCATTTCTCAAACACGCTTGTAGACTGCTTTGAAAAAGAATGCATTTCTCAAACATGCTTGTAGACTGCTTTGAAAAAGAATGCATTTCTCAAACATGCTTGTACAGTTGTAGACTGCTTTGAAAAAGAATGCATTTCTCAAACATGCTTGTAGACTGCTTTGAAAAAGAATGCATTTCTCAAACACGCTTGTAGACTGCTTTGCAAAAGAATGCATTTCTCAAACATGCTTGTAGACTGGTTCGAAAAATACACTTTTCAAATTTGACGAAGAATTACTCTATTTTTTGGTTTGGGAATACAAAATTTCAATACTGTTGACATTAATGACTTTTCCCATTCCTAATGTATAAACCAATGTTAAAAGAAACTAACCCTCAAAAATATCGTCAAAATTACACCTCAAAACAGTTTATTAAAACCTTAGCAGATGTTCAGGTCAGATAATAATGTATATGTGCCGATTAAAAGTATAGGTCTACTTATGGGTATTTGAAATACCCGGGACTGAATATGTGCAAAATAAATTAAGAGTTGGTAACTCTTAATTCGATGCTCCAACTGTGGGGTTTGACATGGCTGGTTAAAGCCGTTTATATTGTGTCTACAGAGTTTGTATTCTCAAAATATGTAAATTGTATGTATACCTCGTCGTCAGTAGGTTAAGAAACAGTGTGCATATGTTGTAAAATGTGCCTGTTGTTGGAATAGATACTTTAAATTATCTAAATAATATATTTTAACCCTTAACCTGCTACATATATATAATGGACTGTTCTTTCTTTGAATTAAGACCATTCCATTTATGTAACATAGCAGCCTGCAAGTAACAATGGACCTGTATTTTCAAAATTATCTCGATTCAAAATAAGTTGCGTTTTGTTATTAGACATAAAGGAACAGTCCAGCTGATTTTTATCCAAATAACGTAGCACAGCAAGAAATGAGGAACAACCCATTTTTATTTTCTAAATTCTAAAATCAGAAAGGAAAAAAAAGCTATGGCATTGAATCAGGTCATATAGAAAATGGTCTTATCTAACACTTATCCAAACAGCTATGTTTTGTCAATGAACTTGACATGGAATCAAGTTCAAATAGAAAATGGTCTTACCTAACACTTATCCAAACAGCTACGTTTTTCTTGAAATGTGATCAAGGTCAAATAGGATATACGGTTTTATCGAACAGTTATGGTTGTCATTGAACTTGACATTCAATCAAGGTCATATATAACATGGTCTTATCTAACTACTGTCCGAACATGAAAGCCATCCCTTTGATCGTATGGAAGTTACGCAGTGCTGAAATTACTACGACAAACTGCCTATCAGTAAGTCAACTGAGCCCTAAATATACGGCTTACTACACACACACATCCAACAAGAGGACCAAGTGACCCTGAATCGCTCCTCTGATCACCTTGTCCATTGTAGAGATAAAAGAGTTCTAGTAAGTTAAGAGAAGTTTTAAAGATTTTCCAGTATAACTCTATTCAAAACTCTGATCGTCATGGCAGGGCTAAATTTAACACCATTGAATTTAATTGAATTGGATTTTACGACGCACCAACACATGAAAAGTTATATGGTGCCTAACACGAATGAACATCCTCAATTAACATCAAGATAAAATATGGAGAATGGGCCTAGAACCTTCTCATCTGCAGAACTGCAGCAACTCTGCTGCAAATTCTATAGCAGAGACACTCCATTTAAGATGGAGCCACGTTTTCATGTTTGCATACACGGTGTCATGATGAAGACCCTACCCCTCTGCCTCTAGAGGAATTTGCAGTGGTTGTATTCTACTCTGGCAACCACATGTTGCAAAAATTAACACCAGGGTCACCATTTAAACAAACTCGCTAGAGAACAATAAGCTTATACTACATGCAATGTATGAGACGTCTATACCTAATCATGTCAGAGAAGATTTTAAAGATGTTCCTATAAAGCTCTAAGCAAATATATAATAAGATATAAATCTATGTTGAACGTGTAAAATATTTATATACAAACTTTTGACCCCAGGGGTGGAGCCATTTTTAACCCCTGGGACTTCATTTGAACACCTTAATAGTCTAAAGGCTGACCATCATTAATAAAGAAAACATTTTAATATCTGTTGAGTAATTCTTGAACAGTTTGTTAAGGTTTTAATCATTTAGAATAAAGACTGCCATCTTGAATGTTACCTTGAACTTATTTTAACACACTTAAATGATATATATAAAGGTACAAGGATCAACCATATAAAGTTTGGTTAAAACTGAACAAGCGGTTTCTGTGAAGAGGTTGTTTGCTGATGGACAGACGAAAGACAGAAGACAGAAGAAGAGTGATATCAATAGCTTTCCTTTAGGCTTTTGGTTCAGGTGAGCTAAAAAACAGAAAAAAGTGATCTCTAAGTGCCAGACATGCTATTAGAGGAACATATATTAATCAGGTGTCAATGATTTTACTTTAAACCCAATGTTTTCGAGACTAAGGGCCATGTTGAAAATGGTTATATACAAAATAATAAACATTTACAATTATAACACAACTTATGCTAGGATTCCATGTGCATGTCACATGTATAAAACATGCAATTCATTCCGGGTGCATTTTTTCACGATTCGATGACCAAGTCAGGCACATTAGCATTACGCAAGATTGTGGGAGTGAAAAAGATAGGTGTAAAGCAAAAAATGAAGAACATTTTAAAAATTTATAAGTGTGTTTATCAGATTTTAATTCATAGATAAAACTTATTTTTACCTAGATTTATTTGTTTCGTTGTTCAAGTCACCCTCTTCTAAATGTTATTGTTTATCGACACATTATCAGACAAACTTTCCATTTTGATGAGTTACATTAAGTTTTTCCGCTGAAGTTGCTCGATGAAAAAAGGTTTTGTACGTTTAACCAAATTAAGACATTGAACTTTACAAATATCAATCAGACATGCATAACGCAGAACTCATGCAAAACACACATGAGGCACACACATGGACTACTAGCTTTTCTATTTCCTTGTACATACAGCACAGTTCTTTAAGGAAATGACTACTGACAAACATAGACAAAGTAGGTGATTTTTCTACTTATAACAATGAATTTTCCAACTCTCTTGATAGCGAATAATGAGAATTTTAAAAACCCTACTGTTCAACTGAAAACAGAATACAGACAGAAAAACACATTTAGGTCTATGGACCAAAAATAACCCTGCACTATAGGTCTTAACATTATAATATTTAAGCAGAATCTTAATTTACAATTAAAGATGTTCTAAAATTCGAAATATGCATGGTTAAAAAATTATCAGCGAACTATGTCAGCGAACGGGAGCCTGAACAACTCATTCCATCGAGTAAACTGGTGACCATGGCTGAGGTAACCATTACTGAACGCTATGAGTCTTGCACTCACTGAGGCAGTCCAGTAGAGGACTAAGACTGTCCTGTTGGAGCGTGGCAGCTCGTGGAACTGATATTTAAGACGCAATATTCAAGGCGGTCATGTTTGAAGGCGTACTAGCCATATTGATTGACTGGAGCTAGTAAGTTATTTGTTTGTTGTTTCCCACAGATAATCTAGTAGCAGATCTTTATCTTTCAATCCATGAAATGCGACTTGTCACGGGGAGAAAAAGGCCTACTTATAACATGTTGTCAATAGCCATATCCTTTCTCTTATATTGCGAAAATGCAAATACACGACCAACAATGTTCTTTCATAATGTTAAAAGAGTGAACAATATTATATATGATATAATACGTATATAATATTTAAAAACAATAAGCATTAACTGTAAGATGTTTTATAAGTGCAACAACTATTTTGTACATTTTAAAACATGGTGATGAAACCAAGTGAACTTTTGATCAGTTCACGGCAAAAAATATCAACAAAGCATATTTTCTGAGATGAGCCCTACCTAAGTCTTGGAAATATGACTGTGTACATTTTGGCAAGGCTAAGCTCAGGAAGTACTGGATGAATCAAATAACCTTTTGGGATGGAGGAAGAAGCTCGGTCTGTAGGGAAATGTGCATTTTAGTTAAATATTAAGAAAATTGTGAAGCAAAACACACCTGAATCAAGCACTTTGTTGACAATTTTTGAGTGAGCCGATCAAAAAGTCACATCGTTTCATCACCGTGCAAAAGCAAATTATATTATATAATGTGTTTTTGAGTATATACAATTAAATACCTGCCTTAAAACATTGATATCCCTCGCCACTTCCGGGTTATTTATTTGCCAAAAGAAAGAGCTTGCAAGTACAAATAACTTCTGGGCCAAATTATAGGCTGTAAAATGGGGAAATTTCATAAGGATATCTTGATAAGTTGTAAGTACCGGTATAATGCCCTAGCAACAAAAACTGAATTAAAATTTCAGTCTTGTTTCCATTGAAACTCAGATAAAAGTAATGTAAACCGTTCTACGGTATATACAGAAGGGGAGAAAGATACAAATGCATTCGGGAGTTGCATCCGATGATAATGTTCAATACAGCGAACAAGTTTGGTTAAAAGCGTACATATACTGTCAAATTTAAAATGTAATAAATAGATTATATAACTGTTGGGTTCGATTATAGGGAATCCTTCTTCACTCGATGGTACGCTTTTTTTTCACTCACTCATAAACGCACGGTCTTGAAAAGAACAACACGTCTAATCATCTTGTGAAAGATTTCCCTACAATCGATCCCAACATTTAAATATTAACCTCTATATATGACACTCTGAAAGATGAACATCATCTATATATCTCCCTCAATTTATGTTTTGTGGGAGATACGTATAATTGTTAGAATCTGTATATTAAGTGCAATAACAATGTTGTACAGTTTAAAAGCATAATGTAATATATATCGCATTTTTTTTAGAAAATACAATTCAATGCCTGCATTGAACCCTAGTCTAAATTATAAACAAAAAAAAGAGAAACGGCAAAACGGAAATAAACCAAGGTTTCCCAAAAACTTACAGAAGAACACTTTCCACATTGCTGATGATAGCTGGTAATTATAAACATTTCAAGATATTTTTATATATTTTATTTTCATCTCCTTTTCAACTGATCTTTGAAGTATGCAGTATAGGGCTTATGTCCTATGCAAAACACTAAAACATTACGTGGTACGAGTATTAACTTTCATACCCCATCCAACCCCGTCCCCAACAAGCAAAAACAGGGTTGGCTGGGGTATGAAATCAAACCTTAATTTCAGCTTTATAATAATCAGTTTGCATATTGTAAAACATTTAATAGGTAATTATAAACGGTTATTGTAATTTTTTTTCAGTCAACAATGTTTTGAAACGTGTTTTATTGTCGAAATATCCCGTTATAAAATCCTGCTAATATAAGCTTTCCCATCGCTTAATGGAATTAAGGCGGGACCACGTAATGAGTAATACTAATAATAAACAAAGAACTTTCATCAAACTCACTTAAATGTTTGAACGTTATTCCACGATTTTTTCAAAAAGGATGAGGATATTAAAACATTAAAGTTCTGTAAATTTCTGAAAAACTCCGGTTTACCATTCCTTAAAAGGGTTAAAACAGATTAAAGCATATTCATAAAGCATCTCAACTGTAAAATCTTAAAATAACTACCGAAGCTGGAGCAAAAAACAAGCCCCTACAATTGTGATATCATTTCATGGAAAGATAGGATTTCAAATATGAGCATTACAAACCCAGATAAAATAAGGACAAGAGGTCCAAAATGCATGATGCAAGCCTTTCAGGAGTCCATTTAACTACATTTAAGCACAAAAACTCAAAAATCCTGTCTTTCTCCATCCTCGGCAATACAAGACACAAGTATTCAGAATAATGTATTTTATTAATTAACTGAACTATATTAGCCGTGTTTTACTAGAAACTATACACATAATACGATGCAAACTCGGCCAATATGAACCAGAAGTCAACTAATATGAAGAAACTAGGCCATTATGAAGAAACTCGGCAATGCAAGCTTAAGTAATGGCATTCACGTTAAGCGACGTCATTAACGCTCGCTTATCAACTTATAAATTAATTTAATTAACGCTACTACAAATAAACGCAAATCATGCCAAATTAATGTTATTAAAATAAAATTCTGCTGTAGTGGAAGGTTAATTTATTAAATTAAGTGTTTTCATAGTGTCCGAGTTATTGGTCCTCGGACTGTCATATTGGCCCACGACATAGTATTGGCCCAAGACCTTGGGCCTTGGGCGGTATGACAGTCCTTGGAACAATGACTGGGCCAATATGAAAACACTTAATTGCAATAATTCTGCAGTAAACAATCATAGCTGATCAAAACCTGGCATACTGAAACACAATTTAATTTGTGACGTAATTATGCAGAACCAGACATTGTGATGTCATCAATATAATAGTAATGTCACTTAATGATTATCATGGTTCATGCATTCGACTGAAGGGACATTACCTTCAAAAGGTTGGGCTTAAAGCGGTACTTAAAAAATAAATTGACTTCTTATCACCCCTCGTATATACCTCAATTTATTTTGTCTTCCTTCTTCTACCTTAGGTTTAAATATATTATTAGTGCAATATATTCAACAATTAGTCATATAAAACAACTTGAATTGAATTGAATTGGGGTTTTACGGGATGAACATGCCAGGCTCATCCTACCTCTCTGCCTCTAGTGGGATTTGCAGTACTTGTATTCTACCCCGGCAACCACCCGGGGAAGGTTATGTAGAGAAACTGATGGTTATGTAAAGAAACTGATGGGAAATCACAAGTTCTATAAAAAAAAAATTGCCATATGTCCCTTTAAATGCAAATACTCAGACAAAACAATAATTTAAGTAACTTTAGAGGCAAAAAAGGAGGTAAACATAAACACTCCATTTTTATACAAAACAAGTAATTTGAGAGGTAACTTGAAAGCAAAAATGCTAAAGGTTCTGTGCTGAGCAAAACACTAAATTTTTATACAGAACAAATAATTTTATATACACAGGCAATTTTGCCATATCTAATATTAAATCATATACACATATTCTTATATCAGAATCACATGATTCCTGTATGATTCTTGTATAAAAGGAGCCACATATAATTATCATACATGTACCATATATAAAACATTTCATATATGTATATAACTAGACGGGTGTTCCAAGGAACACTTGTGTTGCCTGCCATAAGCTTATTTCAGCAAGTACAATTAACCTAACTATAAAGTTTAAAGACGGGGGTGCAATCCTTCATGAAACATCGAGCGTTGTTTTTTTAAAGTGTTAAAGTTTATGAAAAGGGGTAAACATCTACATTGGATAATGGGTGAGGAAGAACTGTATAACGTTTCATGAACATAAGTCAAAATTCTGCTAAGTTATGAGCTAGGTTAGGCTGCAGGTTAAAGTTTTATGAAAAGGGGCATAACTCTGCCAAAATTAAAGTCAGCATTATTGCACATGTGCAACGCCATTCATTTGGTTAAGATGAAGATGTGTGGTAGTTTCATGAACATAGGTCAAATACTTTTCAAGTTATGGCCAAGTTTAGGTTGCAGGTTAAAATGTGATGGACGTCGACGAGACAGACGACAGATCCCTAAGTGTCTGCCATGCTAAGCAGGCAACACAGTAAATGTTTTATATAATTTTCACATGTTAGCGAATACATTAATAAAAGTTTCATTTTTAAAAGACACATTTTCCTAAAATGTTCATGAAGAAAAGAAATGTGCAAATTTTATATGATTCTCAAGTTTTATATACGAATTATTCACTGCTCTTTTTATATCATGATATGTGGCAAAATTGGTACAGAGGTAACAGTTCAGCAACAAACTAGAACACTTTATAACAAGTAAAACATTAAATAAATATGATGATTTTGTTTTCACACAGAAACCACACATTTAAAAAATAAAATTAGAGGAAAAGGATAAAAGTTGCATTCAAACAATATACCAAAAATAACATTTAAAAGATAACTTTAGAAGATAAAAGCTAAAAGTAATATATTTGTGCAAACTGAATATAAATTTAAAGATTATGAGAACATAATTATACGATTTTGAGAATCATTATCCAGAGTTTGTGCTAAAAGTGTCTATGAATAAAACTCTTCAGATCTGTTGTCCAAGAAGTTGAGAAAGTTCAACAAAGCATAATTTTGAATAAAACAAAAAAGTTGTGATGATGTCTTTAAAAAAAGCTTTGGTGACTGCGGTGAGATTCTATCATCTACATTACATGATAAAGACGCATGTCTTTTATAATTAACTCATAATATAAACAATACAACCATGCTGATTTTGACGTCTGCTGCAACAGGTAGTTCTACTTCTATAGCTGCTGTAACATGAATCAAAATCCACTAAAATGCAATATTCACATGTGCAGATTGCAAAAAGTATTTAAACAACAATCGACCATTAATCAAACGTCCTCAATCTATTTTTTCTACAAAGCCCAGCAAAGACCTTAATAGAAACATGTTTCATATATTTCGCCGTAAATTGCTTCAAACTGAACCAACGGTCAAATTTTCTTTTTGCCATATTTAAAGGGATACATGGTAATCTTGAAGTGTTTATCAAGCACTGAAATTAGCATTCCGATTTATTTATCCAGTATCATTTGGACTTAAAACCTGCTTACATATTAATTAAATAAAATTTTGAATTTCCTTTTTTTCATCTTTAATATTCTACCATAGGTTTAAATATATTATTGGTGCAATATAATCAACAGCTATAACTTATTAATATGCAAAAATAATTTGCTTTGAACTATTCTTATAATTATCATAAATGAATGAAAAAGGGCAAGTTTATGATGTAGAAAAACTAACAGGAAGCTGTGAAAAAAATCAAGATTGCCATGTGTCCCTTTAACATACACTTTTATGCAAAGAAAAATGTCAAGATTATTTTTTTATACAAATGGCGAAAAAAATCATCCACATTTTGATTGGGAAGCAACTAATTTTAGAAGGGAAAGAAATCAATTATATATTAGCAACTTTTTGATAAATAAAGATATTATTTCAAATAAATAAGGAAATTCCCAAATAAATCTTAAAACGATGCATCTCTAAGAAGAAACATCTAATTTAATGAGGCCTTGTTTTTAAGACATCATTTTATATTAACAATATCGAAACATAGCCTTTCTCACATGAAAAAGGAAAACAATCTTGCCTTAATAAACTGAACTTATACTTGTTCCGGTGACGATATTACTCAGAGTGTGGCCTGCAAATGCACAAGCAATGGTTTAATTTGGTCAATGCACTTGGCTCGACTCAATTATTCCAAATGTGTAGAAACTAGAAATGTATCTGTGGACATGATTGCCCCCGCTGTAAGTTATCAATAGAAATATGGACGCGATTATGCATCAACCAAAAATCAATGGACTGGAATGACGCGATATCACAACTTGACTTCATACCGATACTTCCTACCAAGTACTGCCAGAATCTGTCGAGAAGTTTAGGAGGAGAAAGGGACGTATAGACGGACATACGAACGGACAAGGACAACACTATAACCCACACTCAATATATGGCGGAGACATAAAAATGGGAAGTGTAACAATGGGCAAAGTGGACAGTAAAAGTGGGCAAAGTGGACAGTTAAATATTTAAACAATTTGCGCACAATAATCAATCAACTCTTATCGTTCTATTTCACAAAAGGGACTCACTGTAATCTTGAAACTTGCGACATTATACTTTATTTTTCTACAAAATTCGAATATTTCTAATAATACCTGATTATTAAATAATTCCTTCAACAGTTCAAAACACAATAGTTATGTATATTTGTAATAGTTATATGAGATATAAAAAATTATTTTCCGCAATATTTAAATATTTATATGCTAAATTTAAAACCGACAGTAAAAACACAACTCAATGTAATCCTTAGAAATACACACACGTGCCATGTCACTGAGGGATTCTCCCCTTGGACATATTGCGGAGAGACTATAATCCTTAGAACTACACACAAACTCGCATCAATGAACAATAAGTACGTCAAGATTGCCATGTGTCCCTTTAATAAACATTTAATTCTCCAATCATGATCAACAGAGGCTTTGTTCAATACTGACCAAGCTGTGTCGAACACTGCATGGATTATGATTTGTTCTTTCAACGTTTTAACAGTCAGTCAAATATGAATAACTGTCTGCATTATACAAACATCTAAGCAGTTCGTCTCCTGAGGGGCCTAATACTATATAGGTTATTTTGGAGGAATATCAAGATATTGTTTTTGTCTTATAATTAGGTGATATTACAAAATACTCTAAGGATACCTCTGCAATCTTATTCATACACACATGTGCTACAGAAAAACAATTTCCAAATAAACACTAAGGAAATTGACAAATGGTGTAATAAGTACCCTAAAATTCTATCATGATTATACCCTACTTGAAAATAGAGTTGTAATATTTACTGAATTCTGTAAACGTTTACATGGAATCAAATACACAAAACGATTCCTATAAACGACCAACACAAATTAGTCACAATGAAGGCTGTTTTGTCAGAAGCTTGGATCGCAGTATTCAACTGTTCTATTGCGCAGATTTATTTTTTTTGATCGCAGATTTGCTTACTCAGAAAAATAAGCTTTTTTTTTTAATGAATATGAATCCAGAGAACCATGCCGTTGTCAGTTCCACTGGCTACCGAGAACACACATTCTCGT
This sequence comes from Cyrtodaria siliqua, assembly GCA_037043455.1. Classification (NCBI taxonomy): domain Eukaryota; kingdom Metazoa; phylum Mollusca; class Bivalvia; order Adapedonta; family Hiatellidae; genus Cyrtodaria; species Cyrtodaria siliqua. The sequence goes on along the minus strand of JAWPHD010005650.1, from coordinate 49,720 downwards.
GGAACGGACATTGCAGGAATAGAGCGAATGTGTCGTATAAATTCATTAATTACATCATAGGATGATCACAGGATGACCTGACTGAGTTAGGATGACCTGACCGAGTTATGTACTTTCGTTTCGTTTAAACGGATCACCAATTCTGTAAACGTTTACTAGATATACACGGAACGATACGTGTAAACGTTGAGTAATGAACGATACGTATATACGTGAGTCCTACTTGTAAAGTATGACTTTCTTTATGCCCTTGTTTTCATATTCAAACCCAAATAAAAGCGTAGTTTTGAGATATTTGTGGTATTATTAAAGTTTTGGTGTGTTTTTTTTTGTTATTTAAATTTTGATTAAATATAACAAAGGAATGAAATGTCATAAAACAATTTCAGTGTTTTTTTTAACCCTATGCTTAGTGCAGTTAAAGTCTGCACAATAGTTCTTTTGTAGACCCATTGCTTTACGAAAAAATAAAACCATAAAACCATACACTTCCAACAAAGCATGGCATGACAGAGTGCTGTTTCCCTCCACGAACCCAACACTTTTTATAGAAATTATTTATATAGTATTGTTGTTTTCTTTGCTGCTGTAACTTACATAAGGTATTTATTGGGTTTTTTATTTTATAATCTATAGGCAGGAAAAGCTGTTAGAAGTTTATGAAATTGAAGGTCCACAGCATATAATATTTTATATAATATATATAATTGCTATAATAAAAAGTTTGAATTCGTGGAGGGAAACAGCAAACCAACATTTGTTCATGGTTAGACTCCCTCACCTACTATAATAATTGCCCAGCAAACAAATTATGAAGACCAATAATGTAGAATACAACAGCCACACAGTTCTTCCTATCGACTAAATCTTACTCTTTCGTACGATCAACTAAATCTTATTTCTTTCGTACGACAGACTAAATATCTTGTTCTTTCCTTCATCTCGCTCTGTATATCAAATCTCGTTCTGTAAGACCGTTGGTGTAGGAATCAGGAACAGTTTGCGCGACAAATACACGTGCAGCTTGGCGGGCAGCGGCAAGTACGGAATCTTCTTTAGAAAGTTGTCTTTTGTCGAACACTCAATCAGACGCTGCTGTATTACCTTCCGACACAAATTCTTCAATGAATGCGGCGACGTCTTACTCTTTGTGTACCATTCGAAGAACGCTTCGTCGTCAGCGAGCAGTTCCGGCTGGATTCCCGGCCCTTTCCATTTCAACCAGTCATTTAGGTTAAGCATATCACACTGAGCATGAAACAAGACCTTGATGCACGGGACCTGGTACTTCAGGTCTTCCTTGTAAAGTCCCGTGCTAAGCGAGCTTACACAAACGTACAGTGGCGTGCGTCCCATGTTGTCTATACGGTTTACAGACGAGGATGAAACAAGGATTCTCAGCATATCTTTGATTTTCCAGTGGGCAGCTACGTGGATCGGTGCCTTCCCATTTCTGTCACTCCTGCAGTGACGAAATAAGATATTAAATGAGGCTGTTAGCCATACATGTTGATGTATGATCTGCATTGCACGTTTGTTATTTTCAATACAGGTAAGGTTTTATCACTATTTTCATGTAAAATAAACTACAGATGGAACTAAATGACATTGCAAAATGTTGAAGATAACTTTAATTTTGAATGCAAATTCGTTTTGACGGGAATCTGACGCGCGTCACGCTAGTATAATGTAACCAATATGATGACCTTCGATATACATTCAAGTAATGCTGCGAAGCAGTGTATGAGATGTTGCAAATGTTTAATACCTAGTTATGAACCTCTTTTATTAAAATTTGTTTAAAATATGTATTTAAAGTATTAATAAAAGAAACTAACTGTTTTATGAAAATCATACCATTGGAAATTATCATATTTATTCAAGAAATAATTGATAAAGCTCATCATCTAAATGGAATGCACTGATAAGCACAAAGGAGATCGAATACCAGGACCAAGTTGAAAGTGACATAAGGCTAGAAGAGAGGAAATTTATTTTCATGATAATGGCGTCTCCCACTGTCATGCACAACATACAAAATATGTGTCATAATTAAGGTTAACCCTTTCGCTGCCACAGACGAAGACATTGATGTTTACGAACCCAGATCAACCTGTACATCATGTGGGGTTAAAATTGGTTGTCTCTCAGAAGGTTTGAATTCAAATTTTACCAGACAAAAGTTAAGGGTTAAATAAAGTACTGTTTGTTTGCGGTTTACCCAATTGCCCAAGTGTTTTAGACAAAAACAATGGGAAAGCTCTGAGTCACGACATCTCAATCCCTTGAATCTCCATCTCATTATCTCATATTCCCTGGATGTCTCAATCTCATTATCTCATATTCCCTGGATATCTAACTCTCATATTCCCTTGAATCTCAATCTCACATTCCCTGGATATCTCAATATCATTATCTGATTCCCATATTCCCTGGATATCTAAATCTCATATTCCCTGGATATCTTGGCCTCACTTTTTGAAAATTAACTGGAAATTATTTCACTTCTCAATACATTATCAACAAGAGGTCAATGACCTTGAAGCTCTACTGATTGATTTTGATTTCAGGAAGTAGTCGCTACTTGTTTTTTGAAAATCTATTTTTAACCGTGGCGGCCATCTTGAATTTCCGGCCGACCTGAAATTTTGCTAGGATCAATAAGACATTAAGAGCAACATTCCTGTGAAGTTTAAAATCCGTCAAGTTGTTTCAGAGGAGTAGTCGCTACAAGTTTTCATTATATAACTCTATGTAAACAAAGATGGCCGCTGGTAGCCATGTTTAACGTCAAATCAAAACGATTTTCGACAAGGACCAACATCATGTCATACTGATCATTTTAGAAAAAGTCCCATATCAATATCTCTTATAGTTTTGAAGAAGTAGTCGCTACAAACTTATTTATTTTAAATCTATTTTTAGCTGTGGCGGCCATCTTGAATTTCCTGCCGACCTGAAATTTTTCTAGGATCAACTAGACATCAAGAGCAACATTCCTGTGAAGTTTCATGAACATCCGTCAAGTAGTTTCAGAGAAGTAGTCGCTACAAGTTTTTACTATATAACTCTATGTAACCAAAGATGGCCACTGGCAGCCATGTTTAACGTTGAATCAAAATAATTTTCCATAAGGATCAACATCATGTCATGCTGATCATTTTAGAAAAAGTCCCATATCAATATCACTTATAGTTTTCAAGAAGTAGTCGCTACAAACTTATTTTTTAAAAATCTATTTTGAGCTGTGACGGCCATCTTGAATTTCTGGCAGATCTGAACTTTTGCTAGGATCAATTAGACATCAAGAGCAACATTCCTGTAAAGTTTCAGAGGAGTAGTCGCTACGAGTTTTTACTATATAACTCTATGTAAACAAAGATGGCCGCTGGCAGCCATGTTTAACGTTGAATCAAAACGATTTTTGACAAGGATCAACATCATGTCATGCTGATCATTTTAGAAAAAGTCCCATATCAATATCACTTATAGTTTTCAAGAAGTAGTCGCTACAAACTTGTATTTTAAAACTCTATTTTTAGCTTTGGCGGCCATCTTGGATTTCACATCAAAATGAATTTTTGCTAGGATCAACTAGACTTTATGGGCAACATTTCTGTAAAGTTTCATGAATATCCATCCAGTAGTTTCAGAGGAGTTGTCGCTACAAATAAAAGTTTACGGACAGACAGACGGACAGACAGACGGACGCTGGACGCCGCACCACGGCATAAGCTCTGCTGATCTTTGATCAGTAGAGCTAAAAATGCTCAAGTTATCTTAAACATATTATAAATTCTAAGTAAAGCAAGTCAACCGAAATCCAGCATGTTTACAACAGATCATGGATGATAGCAACAACAATACAATCCTGTTTAGTGATGCCTTACTGATGTACTTTAGCCCCAGCGGCTAGCAGCATCTCAACTGTTGCATAGCTTGAGTGAACTATGGCATTCTGAACACATATGTAAAGTGGTGTCTGCCCCTCGTTGTCACTCTTGTTCAGGTCAGCACCTACAAAATAAAGTATCTTTGAACAAATATGATTAAAATTAATTTTTTTGGGTTCAGCCATTTGTGCAGGTCGTTTTTACCTAAAAAAACATGTACACGGGGTCAGGTCATTCCTATTATCTTTCTTATGATTAAATTTACCCATGGGACATGGATGTTCTGCTTTAGCATTGTAGGTCACACAAGAAAAATTCGATCAAGTGTGTATGTATGTCAAGGTGTGTATGAAGTCTCCGTCTGGTCTACCCTGTAGTCAGCTATGTAGACGGGCATGCCGTCGACCGAGATATATGGTAGCAACGACATTATATAGACCGTCTAAATGTGGTAGCCAGCTATGTACATGTAGATGGGAATGCCGCCAACCAAGATATCCGGTGGCAATGACATTATATTATGGACTCGGAATCGTAATGTGATAATTATGCATAACTGACCTGCTTGTGAGAGAATGTCCACCAGGATTGGTCTTCCATGGTATGCAGCCTTGTAGAGGGGCGTACAACCATTTCTGTCTGTCAGGTTGATATCTGCTCCTGCCTTCAATAGGATCTGAATCAATGTACAATATATGAACATTTTAACAGAATGTACCCCCATTTTAACTGCTTGGTAAATACAATACTGTTTATGCAACACATTGTCTTATTGTGACGTTTTTTTCTTAATTCATTTGCATATTTTAAAGGGACACATGGCAATCTTGATTTTTTTAAAAACTAGTGGCATCCCGTTAGTTTTTCTACATAAATTGCATTTGTTCAATCATTAATGTTAATTAGAAGAATTGTATTAAGCCATTTGTTTGTGCATATTATTAATTTTTGATATGATTGCACTAATAATATATTAAAACTTATAGTATAATAAGACAAAATAGTGAATACTTAAAATTTTATTTATTTAAATGTAACCAGGGTAAAAGTAAAAATGATACTGGATATATAAATCGAGACACCCATTTTAAATACTTCAAGGTTGTCTTGTGTCCCTTTAAAATATTATACGTGTACATGTATATGAGGTCCTAGGGCACTAAGTCTTGCATATTTTAAATGGAACTGAAGTGCAAATATGACAGTTTTATTTATATATTGATCCCTAATCCTTCCAGATCACTTCCAGTTCCTTGAATACAGGTATATAAGTGTTAAAGCGAATTCAAGTGAAAGACTAATTTATGAGGGCTGTAAAGTTATTTAAATAAATCTTTACTGAGGCCTATTTAGTTACCATGGATATTTCCACATGATTGAGTGACACTGCAGCCAGTAGGGGTGTGGTGCTGTCCTTCACACTGGGGACAGCCGGGTTGCTCCATGGGTAGTTGATGTTGGCCCCATGACTGATCAGGGCCCGCACTCCCTCTCTGTCATTGGCCATCACCGCGAGGTGAAGGTCACGCTCCTTTTGGGGCATGTTGAGGGTGACATGGTCCAGCTTCGTGGACTTGGAGTTGCCCATTGTAATGTTGCTGTCAAATAAAGTAAAACACGGGACTGAAATATAGCCTGATTTGCAAGATATGGGCCCAAATGCAACATAAATCATTTAGACCACACTAGTAGTTTTCCCACACATATCTGTTTGTTTGTTTGTATGGTGTTTTACGTCATTTTCAACACATGTAAGGTTATACATGACGGTCGATTTTTTGTGGTGGAGGCAGACCACCCACCTTTCCTGTGTAGAACCAGTACTGTACACCTCCCGCCATCCACAAGAATCGACACTTCCTCACTTACAAGTCGAGCTGCCAGTGGGATTCGAACCAGCAGCGGTGAGGCGAAGGTTTACAATGGAACGTCGTTAACTTCCCACACCTAAGTAACTTATGATTCTTAAATGATACCTATTATAATATGATACTTACATAAAAGAAGCAGAAGTTGACGCTTATATAAAACCTTTTCAGGCTTTTATTATTTCAATAAACTAAATGGGTGGTGCATACCACACATGCATCCATAAAATCAACAAAGAGAAGAATATCACCTAAATCTAGGCATTGTTTGTACGACAGTACATTTGTCAAATGCATCTTTTTCTTGCATGTTTACCTTTCGAAATGTCTAGCATTATGCACTATGTTGTTCCATATTTGGAAACAATTCCCTGCCCAACTCACACATCTGACAATTGATGGTTAATTGTGTTCGTTTTTTTGTGTCAGTTGTGGGCGGGTTCCATAAGATTACATCTAGCAAGTTATGTTTGAAGAAGAACATCAAATATTAGAACCATGTTAAATACACATAATTCGCCGCAAAAGATGGTGCTACTATTTGATGTTTTTCTTCAACATTTCTAAATATAACACGCTAGAAGTAATCTTTATGGAAAGATGAAAGGACAAGGAATTGCAAGACATAAAATTTGATGAGATATTATTACCGTAAAGGTGTGATACCGGTTGCTGAAAATTCGTAAAATCAGAAAAAAATAAAGCAAAATCAAAGTAGCAGGCGCCTAATGAAGAAAGCGAGTTTGTTCCTAAACCAGCGAAATAGATTCTTTATCACCACAAAGCAATAAAGAAAATTAATTGGCTAAAAAAGAAATTTTATACACTTCTATCAGTATATGGCTTTTAAAAATTGGTAAACTATTCTTCAAATAATTAAAATGTAACACTACTCTAGCTAGCGTTCGTTTTTGTGGAGCCGTTAAAACACGCCCGATAAGCCGTAAATTGAAAGATACAGGTAGAGACACCATATTTTTAGCATTCTTTCAAGACCAGTTATATATTTAGGACTCTGATTTTGCTTTTTCAGACTAGAACTAACTATTCATAATTGTGACAGAGCATCATCAAAAAAACTGACCAATCAGTGACCAGAAATAAGACATAACCAATACATTCTGGTAGGTGATAAACTCGGTCTTTATCCTTGATGTTCAACCAAGTTTACTGTTAAAATTAAGGTATCTACAGAGTGACTCTTTTAAAACTCTGCCTAGTTCATGCACATTCATTCAATATATGTATGTTTTAAAATCAAAATCTTGAAAATTATGGTATTTTTGCTCTGCCAAAGATTTTTATTTTACTATAGAACCTAAGAATAAAAACCGAGTAACACAAATTTTATCACCTACTGAAAATAAAATAAAATCTCAACATCTCTGCAATGCAAAATTATGAATAAGCAACATGAAGTTTCAAAAGCACTGTGCTTGGAACAATGTTTAAAGACCACGCTAATTTCAAGGAGAGTGCAAATTGGGATTTAGATTTTCAAGCACCACGGTGCTTAAAGACGCTGTGAAGAACCCTGTCTGACACTGACAGTATACTGGCGTATTTGTCTCATAATTTGGCTAAATAATCCTATTTTTATGACCCTCTTGCTACAGCAAAATTATATCACAAGAAACAGGCATTTGACAACACAAAAACTCTTAAATAGCCATTTTAATACAAAGACGCGGGTCTACTTTTACCTAAAATCTGTACTTTGGTAATCGCATTTCGCTTTTAATATCTTACCAACAATTTTTACAGAGTTTCTTGCAGAATGTCATCCAGCTGGTGACTCCATTATTGTTATTGACGTGACGAGTTTGATAGATAACTCGAGATTCAACCACATATATTACTCGAGTAAATCTCTACCAAGTGGGGACCGTGGTGGGAGGTGGTGGTGGTGGTGAAATATTGAACGATTTCAAAACCAGTATGCAATATTAATTGTCTAAACAAACAATAGATCAGTCACTGGTTTCGGAAACCCAGTGAGTTAAGGACTATCGGTCAGCCATCTTTGATCCAAAAAATCCAAAATCAATGAGATATGGTCAAGTGAATTTTTCAACGATGTACGCATTTTAGGCACGAGCAATGTCAACCATATAGTACATGCCAGTAATTCAACACTTTTGATGTGAATATAATATTAGAAAGAATACTTATATTGCAGAAATTGTGCGCTTTATATTCGAAAAGTTTGGTGCAGTTTTACTCAAATTTGTTTTGTTTTTTATGTGAAATAAACTGGTCCATCAAATAGTCCATTTATCCAGCGAGTGCAGACGAGACATCATTTCTGAATAAAATAAGCCATGTTATCACATCATCCAAAATTCGAAGTACAACATTGTTAAAAATGAAGATTTTCTTTATACGTCATGTGCCTTCAACACACACACATGAGGGTACCGACCCCCTTTTCGTACGCCGGATTCCGACCCATATTAGCCAGTATTCCGTACGCCGGGTTATGGTACGCCGTACGCCGACATCGCAGTTTTTCATACGCGTACGCCGTATTTTTCTCAAAAAATATTTTTTTCCATCCAAAAACTCAGACACAGAGCTAATTTATGTCTCAGATTGCTGGAAATGCCATTTCAGAGCACCTAGGTTTCAAAATTGTCCGTGGGGGCATGCCCCCGGACCCCCTAGCGAGCTCGGGCCCTGCGGGCCCTCGCATGGTTCAAATAGTATTCCAGATGCCAACCCTCTGTTAGGGAGTATTCCAGATGCCATGCCCAAAAAAAGCCAGTACTCCAGATGCAGAGGTGGTGGGTTGGTACCCTCACACATGATACACATGAAAAGCATGCACGTGAATTGTAAATTGAAACCATGCGGTATGGTGAAACATTCGGATAAACAGGTCATTTGATCGTATTCATATGTTATTATTTAGTTTGTGCTGTTTTTATTCGAATACAATGATAAATTACTCTTGTTTTGCCATGTTTCTATTCACAACAGTCACTCAGTTGTGTTTAATACATCCAAAAATATAGTTGCCTTTTATAATATTTGACAATTAAAACCCGTCAATGCCACCATACTACAGCATTGAGATTATTTTGAAAGTACATGCCATTGAAAGAATATCTTTTTTTTTAACAATGGTGTACTTCGAATTTTGGATGATGTGATAACATGGGTTATTTATTCAGAAATGATGTCTCGTCTGCACTCGCTGGATAAATGGACTATTTTATGGACCAGTTTATTTCACATAAAAACAAAACAACTTTGAGTAAAACTGCACCAAACTTTTCGAATATAAAGCGCACAATTTCTGCCATATAAGTATTCTTTCTAATATTATATTCACATCAAAAGTGTTGAATTACTGTCATGTAGTATGGAATGCCAAACACGACTTTGATGGTCATTTTCCATTATGATGTGGTCATTTTCATTATGATGTGGTCACTTTCCATTATGATGTGGTCGCTTTACATTATGATGTGGTCATTTGTCATTATGATGTGGTCACTTTTCATTATGATGTGATCGTTTTACATTATGATGTGGTCATTTGTCATTTCGATGTGGTCACGTTCCATTATGATGTGGTTACTTTACATTATGATGTGGTAAGTTTCTATTCTGATGTGGTCAATTTTCATTATGATGTGGTCACTTTTCATTATGATGTGGTTACTTTCCATTATGATGTGGTTACTTTGTATTATGATGTGGTCACTTTCCATTATGCTGTGGCAAGTGTCTATTATGATGTGGTCACTTTACATTATGATGTGGTCACTTTTCATTATGATGTGGTTACTTTGTATTATGATGTGGTCGCTTTTCATTATGATGTGGTCACTACATTATGATGTGGTCTGTTTTAACAGGGCTTTATATGAAGCCCTGGTTTTAATTATGATTTGGTAAGTTTCTATTATGATGTGATCGTTTTACATTATGATGTGGTCATTTGTCATTTCGATGTGGTCACTTTCCATTATGATGTGGTTACTTTACATTATGATGTGGTAAGTTTCTATTCTGATGTGGTCACTTTACATTATGATGTGGTCACTTTACATTATGATGTGGTCTGTTTTCATTATGATGTGGTATGTGTGGTCACGTGTTTTTTCTTCGAATAGCGCCATCTATTGACACTGCTTGCGGAATTCAAAATGGCGACAATGATAGAAATCCTAAATTATGTTAAAGTATCCGATGAAGCTCGTGTAAGATTTTTAGAAGAAGAGTATCTTTTCATGCGATCAACACATTGCAACAACAATTAACTTTTTACAGCGAGTTATTTGAGAAATTGTATTGCGGTGTTGAGGTACAAAACGTATGGTTTAAATTCACCGTGTATAAATCGGCATAGTCTAAAACCTGGGGTGGAATGGAATTAGAATGCCATTATGGTGAGATTTTGATTCCAATCGCATTCCGTTCTGCTCTAAATTTGATGTGGTCATGGGTATATATTGAAAGTTTGATGAAGAAATATTGAAAACCCATGTTACTAACTTAGTAACATGGGTTTTGGATACCTCAATATGTATACTTAGTAACATGGGTTTTCGATATTTGGGGTTTTAGGACTCTATACCAAACCATTTAAACACCATCCCAACTCCGTGCCGACCCCCTTTGTTCTGATCTGATCTGGCTGATCCGTCAATAGTTGGAGCAAGGGTCGGTGAGGACCATCACTTGACACACCTTACACTATTTTACAGCATGTAATATTCATTTACTAAACACATATATATATATTTACAATTCAGCATCATAAAATGATATAAGGGTAATACAGAATAGATACATGTATTAGCTGGTTGACGCAGGGGAGATGTTATTTTGAGGGGAGAAAATCATTTAAAGCAACAACAAAAAGAAGAGAAAAACTCTTTAAACTACATTTTGATTGCCGTCCACTAGCCCATCTAATTATAAAGTTGTATAAATTACTGTTTATATAAAACTTGTGTTTTGTCGAAATTTAAGTTTAAACCAGAATATTTAGAATATTTATGTAGTTCTGATAGTGTTTCATTCAGGGATGTATCAGATCCATCTTTTGGATAGATATATCATACGTCTGCATATTGCGAAAGTTTAATTTCTACATCTACATCTGGTCTGACCTTGTCCAAGCTTTCATTGATATCAACAATCTAGTAGAAATTGATCAAGATCGGTTGAAAAATAAAGGCCCTATCGTGTTAACAAGGCAAAAGTAATGGACAGACGACAGAAAACTTGCCATCCCATAGTTCTACTGGCCTTCAATAAAATCTCGTTTTTGTTTTATTATTAGAATTGATACCACGATGCTAACTGATTATATTTTTACATTTAGGAGGCATATTTCCCGTTTTTTAAGAAAGTCAATTACTATTTAAAATGCAGTCCACACTCACTTTACTCGAACTCGCTTATGGTCCCTATTTTTTTCTTAAAGGGGTTGATGCATTATTTTCAAACAGGATTTATTTAAAACTGTTCTGAAAAACTTGACAAAAAAAGCTGAAAGAATTATCAAAATGCCACGAAAAAGAAAGAGATATTGCAAAGAACGTAAATGGAGGCGGCCATCTTGGAACATCATTTTGCCTTTTTACCATGTATGGCATACTGCCAAAATACATTTTAAAGCAAAGAAAACCACTGTTAATAGTTTAAAGATAAATATACAGATGTAAAATACATACACTGTAGGATTGTTTTTAATTTCCAGTGATTTTCTTTAAAAGACATGTATTGAACATATTGTTAATTTATTAACATATATTTTAAAAAAATATGTAAGATTTTAAAAAATAAGCTTTGTATATCTTTTTTTTTTTTTTTTATTATTAAAGGTTCGTGTTATTTAATAGATTAACATGTTAGTGCTCCGTGATTTGTGACGTCAATTTCAACTTAAAAAGCAAGGAAGTGTTGATCTACTTATTTATATTTATCATAGTTCTCGTTCAGTATTCCTAAAATTTCAAAATTGTAATTTTGGAATACCAGTGACAGCCCTTGTAGATACAAGCTTACATACAACACATTAACCAGTGTATACTGACAACTAGTAATTTATGGTGAAAATAATTTATTTGTCAAAAACAGACAAGCTAAACAAGCTACATGAACATCCTCCAGCACAATGACTGCTGTTTTATCTGATTTGATTGGGTTCAACAATGTCCATCCACCCTCTTTCATATTTTGTTCACTTACCTTGCTATGTTGGGAGAGTAATAAAGCCATGACAAAAATATCACAATACACTAGTGTAATAAAAATGCAAATGAACAGAATATTTGCTGTCTTTTTTCATTCAGCTACCCAAGTTTAATAAATTAAGTATAAACATACACTCTAATGAAGATCGTCCATTATAAATTTCCACAGGGTAAAACGGAGAAAATGTCACGACTCCAATCAATCCTCATTGGAGTAACAACTACAACAAGAGGTCAATGACCTTGAAGCTCTACTGATAGATTTTGATAGCTAGATCAGCATTCCTGTGAAGTTTCATAAAAAATTGTCAAGTAGTTTCAGAGAAGTAGTCACTACAAGTTGAAGTTTTTACTATATAACTCTAGTTAAACAAAGATGGCCACTGGCAGCCATGTTTAATGTCGAATCAAAATAATTTTCGACAAGGATCAACATCTTGTCATGCTGATCATTTCAGAAAAAGTCCCATATCAATATCACTTACAGTTTTCAAGAAGTAGTCGCTACAAACTTGTTTTTAAATAATCTATGTTTAGCCGTGGTGGCCATCTTGAATTTCCGGCAGACCTGAAATTGTGCAAGGATCAACTAGACATCAAGAGCAACATTCCTGTGAAGTTTCATGAAAATCGATCAAGTAGTTTCAGAGGAGTAGTCGCTACAAATTTTTACTATACAAACTCTATGTAAACAAAGATGGCCACTGTCGCCCATGTTTAATGTCGAATCAAAATAATATTCGACAAGGATCAACATCATGTCATGCTGATCATTTCAGAAAAAGTCCCATATCAATATCACTTACAGTTTTCAAGAAGTAGTCGCTACAAACTGTTTTTTAAAAATCTGTTTATAGCCATGACGGCCATCTTGAATTTCCGGCCGAACTAAACAATTTCTGGGATCAATTAGACACCAAGAGCAACATTCCTGTGAAGTTTCATAAAAATTTGTCAAGTAGTTTCAGAGGAGTAGTCGCTACAAGTTTTTACAATATAAATCTATATAAACAAAGATGGCCGGCCATGTTTAAAGTCGCATCGAAATAAATTTCGACAAGGATCAACATCATGTCATACTGATCATTTTAGAAAACGTCCCATATCAATATCATTTATAGTTTTCAAGAAGTAGTCGCTACAAACTTGTTTTTTTTAAATCTATTTTTAGCCGTGGCGGCCATCTTGAATTTCCGGCCGATCTGAAGTTTTGCTAGGATCAATAAGACATCAAGAGCAACATTCGTGTGAAGATTCATGAAAATCTGTCAAGTAGTTTCAGAGGAGTAGTCGCTACAAGTTTTCATTATATAACCCTATGTAAACAAAGATGGCCACTGGCAGCCATGTTTAACATCGAATCAAAACGATTTTTGACAAGGACCAATATCATGTCATGCTGATCATTTTAGAAAAAATCCCATATCAATATCACATTGTTTTCAAGAAGTAGTTGCTACAAACTTGTATTTTGAAAACCTATTTTTAGCCATGGCGACCATCTTGAATTTCCGGCCGACCTGACATTTTGCTAGGATCAATAAGACATCAAGAGCAACATTCCTGTGAAGTTTCATGAAAATCCGTCAAGTACTTACAGAGGAGTAGTCGCTACAAGTTTTTACTAGATAACTCTATGTAAACAAAGATGGCCACTGGCAGCCATGTTAAACGTCGAATCAAAATAATGTTCGACTTGGATAACCACCATGTCATGCTGATCATTTTAGAAAAAGTCCCATATCAATATCTCATAGTTTTCAAGAAGTAGTCGCTACAAACTTATTTTTTAAAAATCTATTTTTAGCCGTGGCGGACATCTTGAATTTCCGGCCGACCTAAAATTTTGCTAGGATCAATTAGACATCAAGAGCAACATTCCTGTAAGGTTTCATGAAAATCCACCAAGTAGTTTCAGAGGAGTATTCGCTACAAGTTTTTACTATATAACTCTATGTAAACAAAGATGGCCACTGGCAGCCATGTTTAACGTCGAATCAAAATAATTTTCGACAAGGATCAACATCTTGTCATGCTGATCATTTCAGAAAAAGTCCCATATCAATATCACTTATAGTTCTCAAGAAGTAGTCGCTACAAACTTGTATTTTAAAAATCTATTTTTAGCTTTGCGGCCATCTTAGATTTCACATCAACATGAATTTTTGCTAGGATCAACTAGACTTCATCGGCAACATTTCTGTAAAGTTTCATGAATATCCATCCAGTACTTTCAGAGGAGTAGTTGCTACAAATAAAAGTTTATGGACAGACAGACGGACGGACAGACGGACGACGCACCACGGCATAAGCTCTGCTGATCTCTGATCAGTCGAGCTAAAAATCTATTTTTAGCTTTGGTGGCCATCTTGGATTTCGCATCAACATGCATTTTTGCTAGGATCAACTCCATCCAGTATTTTCAGAGGAGTAGTCGCTACACGTTTTTACTATATAAATCTATGTAAACAAAGATTGCCGCTAGCGGCCATGTTTGAAGTCGCATCAAAATAAATTTCTACAAGGATCAACATCATGTCATGCTGATCATTTTAGAAAACGTCCCATATCAATATCACTTAGTTTTCAAGAAGTAGTCGCTACACATTTATTTATTTTAAATCTATTTTTAGCCGTGGCGGCCATCTTGGATTTCGCATCAACATGCATTTTTGCTAGGATCAACTAGACTTCATGGGCAACATTTCTGTAAAGTTTCATGAATAACCATCCAGTAGTTTCAGAGTAGTCGCTACAAATAAAAGTTTACGGACAGACAGACGGACGACGGACGCCGCACCACGGCATAAGCTCTGCTGATCTCTGATGAGTTGAGCTAAAAACACAGTCAGGCAATTTATATATTTTATTACAACTACACAGGGAAACATTTATATATTTATTTCAGCAACACAGCGAAACATTTATATATTTATTACAATACAGTCAAACATTTATATATTTATCACAACACAGTGAAACATTTATATATTTATTTCAGCAACACAGTGAAACATTTATATATTTATTACAACACAGTGAAACATTTATATATTTATCACAACAACAGAGTGAAACATGTATATATCTATTATAATTACACAGTGAAACGTTTATATATTTATCACAACACAGTGAAACTTTTATATATTTATTACAACACAGTGAAATATTTATGGTAACTATACATATTTACAACAACCGAATTTCAATTGCGAGAAGCGTGTTGATCATGGAAAAACCCATATAAACCCATATAAACCCGTAATAGCTAATACGTTTACAAAAAATACGCACGATTTATGCACTACTGAATAATCAAGGGAGATATTATTTAAACAATACAACCAATTCAGTATTCTCTCTGGCATAACGCAACCATCAATGCTAATAGTTTAATCATACGTATTAAAAGTACAGTTTCAATTATCAATGAAACGGATACAACCGGACAACATCAATATCCTGAAATGTCTTCAAATTCACAATGTAAATTACTGTACTACATTATATTTCAATTTTTTAAAAATATAACCGTGTGGGTTATATATACGACCGTCAGTCTTCCAATGCTGAATGACAAACTTATTATCAATGATACACGTGCACTTTACAGAGTGTGCCCCGCCCCCTATGAGAATTTCTGAAATCAAGGGAAAGTATTTATCGACTAATTTGTTTCACTCAACCGCCGATAAATACTACTTTCAGATAAAAATCTAGTGAACATGATTGTGGAAATAAAATATGCAATTAAATTATGCCTATAAAAGAAAAAAAGTATGAAATAAATGTCAGGGTTGCCAGAATCAGCCAAATAAAATTCAGTATTTTCCCTGACCAAATGTCATTTTTCACCCGACCAAAATTTGATGCAATTTAATCGGCCTCCTCCTCCCCTACAGCCGTCCATTCCACCCATTTTGCTAGTTTTAAATTCAAACATTTTACATCTGTAAATTATTTTTAAAATGTGCAAAACTATTGTTGTACAGTCACAAAACTTTTATCATACAAGTATAAGTAATGAATTTAAACAAGTTTCTAAAAAAAAAAGGACTGATCAATCCTGCATAAATTTGGATGAAATTGCATCAAACCTAGTTTAATTCCGACTTTTCCCCCCCGACTATTTTTGAATTTAAAGTTTCTGATTTTTCAAAATTCCGTGACCTTGGGGGAAAAAAATCCCAGACTTTTCAAGATTGCACAGGCAAATCTGAATTGATTTAATTGAATTGGGGTTTTATGGCGCACCTACACAAGAAACAGGGATGAAAATGCCAGGTTCATCCTCCATTTACATCTGGATAAAAATATGGAGAATGGGCCTAGAACCTTCAAACCTGCAGAAATGGATTTAAAGAAGTCGTATATAAACTGAGCAAAAATATAAAGTATCCCTTATTTGTTCTGTTCTTATATAGAATGCAAAACAGGAAATAAACAATGGTGTACATAGCAACCGAGGTGGTGCTGCTAAGGGGGTTGTTGTATATGTACTCGTAGCTTAGACCCCTGGGGTGAGATCCAGACTGGGTTCCGACTTATAGGTCAAGGTTATATGTTAGCACGGGTTGCAGACGTTCTTAGAAAAGCTGAAAACCAAACCTTTTTACGAGGGCAAGGTGTCTGGTCTTAGAACCTAGGGTCGGACCCGGACTAAATTCGGACTTATTGGTCATTTGTGCACTTAAACTCGTGCATTGAAATTTATAAATCTTTATGAAGTATTGGTATGTTTATAAGTCGTAACCCAGTCTGATAGAGAATGGCGTTTTGGGTTCGACCCCCGCTACGATCAACCGACTCTTTATGGGAAAGAAACTTGGTGGTTTTATACTGGTACTTCCAACGAACATTGGTTCGAAAACTATGTACCTGTAAATAACTGTATGCATTCAAAGTTTATTTTTATCATTTATCTTCCTAATCACTTTATTTCTCTGTTGTATGTATT
This sequence comes from Cyrtodaria siliqua, assembly GCA_037043455.1. Lineage (NCBI taxonomy): Eukaryota > Metazoa > Mollusca > Bivalvia > Adapedonta > Hiatellidae > Cyrtodaria > Cyrtodaria siliqua. The sequence continues at coordinate 32,787 of JAWPHD010005650.1, read as the reverse complement.
CCCATATTTATGCGGATTTTAGCTATCATATATCGTCACTTTAAAAATATTTATCTCCAGTATGTATTCACTTCTCATTACAACGGCATTCGACGTAAAAACGTGCAATTGAGACAACTAAACAGTTGAACGCAGGAGATATTTCTGTTCCGTTATTTGGTTGCAACCTGATATGGTTGAATATTATAATACTAGGGCTAAGACACAAACGACAAGTTGTTTTATGTATTTGAATAGCAAATAATATTTTCTGTAATTCCTGAGACTCCCAAATTAAATGTTCACACCAGGCCACACCTCCAAATAAAACGACCGATCACACAACCGATTGCAACAGGCTAGGAATACTCGCAGCTATTTTCGATCACTCGCACTACGAGTCACAAGTAGTCGTGCTGCCGGCTGCAAAATTCTGCAAGTGATTGCAGGTAGTCGTACGACAATTCGAAAGCAATCGTACGATATGTCTAAAATCGTTGAGACCACACCCACGATTGCTACAGCCATTTGTTATGCGATCAGTCTTTTCAGTGCTCGGAGTGTGACTGCAACGTCTGCGATTGACCCCGACCTTCTCGCGATTATCCCGGTCTGCGACTGGGGGAAATCTCAAGCGATCGCAACTCAGTATGACTGAGGCTTTACGTGTCCGGAACATAGGCACTTTTCAAGTATGTGCTTGGTTAGGTTGCAGGTTAAAGTTTTGTGAAAATGGGCATAAATCTTCCAAAATGAATGTCAGAGTTGTTGATAATGGTTCACAACATTCCTTGGGGTAAGATGAATTTGTGTGTTAAGTTTTATGAACTTTTCAAGTTATGGCTAAGGTTTGGTTGAAGGTTAAAGTGTGACTGACGACGGATGACAGACGACGACTGACGCCAGACAAAGTTATCCCTAAAAGTTTGCCATGCTACGCAGGCGACACACTTTTCTGTCCTTTATTTCATGGGCAACAAAACGGGAATAATTCAGAATTTGTATAGAATAGTAAGAATCTTAGACAGATTCTTTTTCTTAAAGATGCATTTATTTATTGGCCTGAACATATCAACTCATGGAGTTTTTTACCTACATAACTTGCATTTGTTTATTTGTTGATTATATTACACCAATAAACCTGTGGTAGAATAAAATGAAAATGAGGAAACGTTTATTTAATTATATTATATGCAAGCAGCTTTAAATTCAAAAAAATACTGAATAAATACATCGAGACGTTGATTTTCATTGTTTGATAAACACTTTAAGATTGCCGTGTGTCCGTTTAAAGCCCTGATACCTTGCAAAATAATAGAACATAATTTATAATGATTAAGGGTTATGTTTGAACATAGCAAGAGTGCCCTTAAATTATAATACATGAAACCATATCATTATAAAATACATAATAAATACAAATTTGATAAATTAATAAACATCAAAAACATAGTGAAAAATGTGATTGATAATTGATCCTAGGTTGTAGACACGCGGTAAAAATATAGCACGTGACTTTAACATTAATTTATTCAAACACATGTATGTATAATATACATAATTTTAAATGCTGACTGAAGACTTATTAATTCCATAATGGCATAGACAGATTCCAGATTGCGCATTTTCTACAAAATTATACATGAACTTGTTGCCATAGAAGTGCCACCACATGTTACACAGTCCTTAATAATACCACCCCAGTCCGACCGCATTGCATACAGACACAATCACACTTCAGCCGACTACTACAAGTATTCACCCCCCCCCCCCCCCCCCCACCTCCACGCACGCAACCATCCACCCCCACCCCACTCACCATTGTACAGTAGAACAGACTGTTGGACTACTTCTCCCACTCCATGTCGTAAATATAGGAAGCGCTGTTTTATATGGAACGCCAAACACGACTTCGATGACGTCCATTATGATGTGGTCACTTTCATTATGATGTGGTCACTTTTCATTATGATGTGGTCACTTTCCATTATGATGTGGTCGCTTTACATTATGAAGTGGTCATTTGTCATTATGATGTGGTCACTTTCCATTATGATGTGGTCACTTTCTTTTATAATGTTGTTGCTTTCCATTATGCTGTGGTAAGTTTCCTTTATGATGTGGTCACTTTTCATTATGATGTGGTCACTTTCTATTATGATGTGGATTACGATAAATACATACTACGGAACGCCAAAAACGACTTTGAAGGTCATTTTCCATTATGATGTGGTCACTTTCCATTATGATGTGGTCGCTTTACATTATGAAGTGGTCATTTGTCATTATGTTAATGGAAAGTGACCACATCATAATGACAAATGACCACTTCAATAATAAAATGTGGGAGTGCTTGTCCCAATACCAATAGAAGCGGACTGTGGACCTCAGTTGATTGGGCCTATAACTTAAAATCATCCAGCTACGCCCCTTAGGGATGCATTTTGGGAGATTTCCCTAAATTTTTAAATACCCGTATTCTGAGGCTGAAATGTTGATGAATTTAGTCTGAATATTTATTAATGGAAAACTAAATAAGAAAAGCGTTCCCTTATACCTTCTTCCCACCTAGTTTTATTGCAGTTATGGACTTACATTTTCTTCTTCTGTTTCTTTTTGCAGACAGTGTGTACGCAGTTGCATACTCTGCATACAGATAGCTACACCCCTTTCTCTGAATCTTTTAAGCATTTTTAATATATAATGTGGATTTTGACGAGTGTAGCTCTCTTGGGAACTAAGGTACTTGCCACTAAGCAACGTTTTACGTTTAATACGCTTGTTGTATATTCTCAGGGACGGGTGAGTGCCTGTGAAAAGGGTTCAGCGGGGCATGACCATATGATTAGACAGAAACGAATTGCTGTTAGGCGGGGATGGGCTATTCCAGATAATATCCGTAATCACCATCCATGCCCCCGCTTTAAGAACATTATTTTTAAGCCCAGAATACGCCCTTTGCAGGGGCGTAGTTAGAACAGATTCAAATATTCACATGCTTGCACATCAGAATTTCACAAAAAGTAGGAAAAGAAAGAAAGAAAGAAAGAAAGAAAGAAAGAAAGAAAGAAAGAAAGAAAGAAATAAAGAATAAGAAAGAGAAAGACAGAATATTTTTGTTCAAGCCGTTTGAAATAGTCGATGCATCATGAGATCAAAAGATATAGAGATACTTATTCTTATCATTTCATCTCTCAGGAGGTGCAGTATCATATAGTACAGTATTTAGTTAACCCTTTCTTTAAAAAGAGACATGTGATTTCAATGAAGTGCGAGAGAGAATATTTGATTATACCTGTCAATAGATGGCGCTATTTGCATTAAAACCACGTGACCACACAGACCACATCATAATGAAACGTGACCACATCATAATGAAACTTACCACATCATAATTAAAACAGGAAAGTGACCACATCATAATGAAAAGCGACCATGCAAAGTAACCACATCATAATGGAAAGTGACCACATCATAATGAAAAGTGACCAAATCATATAGAAACGTACCACATCATAATGAATACAGACCACATCATAATGTAAAGTGACCACATCATAATAGAAAGTGACCACATCATAATGTAAAGTAACCACATCATAATATAAAGTGACCACACCATAATGGAAAGTGACCACATCATAATATAAAGTGACCACATCATAAAGTAACCACATCATAATGCAAAGCGACCACATCATAATGGAAAGTGACCACATCATAATGAAAAGCGACCACATCATAATGAAAAGTGACCAAATCATAATAGAAACTTACCACATCATAATGAAAACAGACCACATCATAATATAAATTGACCACATCATAATATAAAGTAACCACATCATAATGGAAAGTGACCACATCATAATGAAAAGCGACCACATCATAATGAAATGTGACCACATCATAATGGAAAAGGACCACATCATAATATAAAGTGACCACACCATAATGGAAAGTGATCACATCATAATATAAAGAGACCACATCATAAAGTAACCACATCATAATGCAAAGCGACCACATCATAATGGAAAGTGACCACATCATAATGAAAAGCGACCACATCATAATGAAAAGTGACCAAATCATAATATAAACTTACCACATCATAATGAAAACAGACCACATCATAATGTAAAGCAACAACATCATAAAAGAAAGTGACCACATCATAATGGAAAGTGACCACGTCATAATGAATAGCGACCACATCATAATGGAAAGTGACCACATCATAATGAAAAGCGACCACATCATAATGGAAAATGACCTTCAAAGTAGTATGTATTTTCGTAGTATGTATTTATTGTAATCCACATCATAATGGAAAGTGACCACATCATAATGAAAAGCGACCACATCATAATGAAATGTGACCACATCATAATGGAAAGGGACCACATCATAATGGAAAGTGACCACATCATAATGAACGTGACCACATCATAATGGAAAATGACCATCAAAGTCGTGTTTGGCGTTCCATAGCCATGTACTATATGGTTGACATTGCTCGTGCCTATAATGCGTAAATCGTTGAAAAATTCACTTGACCATATCTCATCGATTTTGGATTTTTTGGATCAAAGATGGCTGACCGATAGTCCTTAAGGACATATATCCAGCCAATTGTATTTTGGCGGTGGGGTGGGAGGGTGGGGGGGGGGGGGGGGGGGGGGATTGATATAGATAACTGTAAATCACTGTCAGATGATAGAGGCCGCACAATAAAGGTTTTGTATGTACTGTAGTAAATATCTAAAAACATAAAATGCTTCATCAGTTGTACTTTGGTTGTTGTTGTTGTTGTTGTTGTTTTTAGCGCTCTGCTGGCCGAATGGGATCCGTCGTCTGTCTTTTGTATTTGTCTTGTTAAGACGATATGGCCTTCATTTTTCATCCGATCTTTACCAAACTTTACCAGATTGTTAATATCAATGAAAGCTCGAACAAGTCGAAAACAAGCTAGATCGAACCAGTAACAGCGGAGTTATGGCCCTTGATTTAGTTAAAAATGCTATATTTTGCCTCGTTAAGACGATAGGACATTCATTTGGCCGGATTTCAACGAAACTTTGCAGGGACGACCAGTACCTAGTTGTGCATATCGTCACCATGTTCCAGTTGAATGATTTTGGCAGAGTTATGGCCCTTTACAGGTTTGAACCCCTGGCCGGATTTCAACGACACTTTGCAGGGATAATTAGTATCAAACTTAGTTGTGCATATCATCGCCGTGTTCCGGTTGAAAGATTCGATGGTTTAACGCAACACTTCTGTATCTTCTTCTTTATTTATATGCAGTTGCAACAGTGTTGCATTATGTGGCCCTTTAAAGGTTTTAAATTTTTAAGAAAGGTCAAGTTTCATCAATAAGCACTTATTTCTTCTCTACATTATATACAACCTTACCACATCACCTTATTAAAGACAAGCTAATTTCTCTTATTCATAAAACATTCGCTAGAGAAAATACTATATTGTTGGCATGTAATAATATTAAAGTGTTTTTTACTAACGGCAATTTAGACAATTATACTATCTGGACTTGGTATGAAGTTTGTGAAGCACTCATCTTCCTATTAGATAATATTTTCGTCAGGTATGGAACCACCGTTTATAGACAATTTGTCGTATTCCTATGGGTACGAACTGTGCCCCACTTGTTGCAGTTTTGTTTTTATTTTGCTATGAAAGAGATTTCATGTTGAGTCTTTCACCAGATACCCAGGCAGATGTTATTGAAGCCTTTAATGACACCTCTCGGTATCTGGATGACATATTGAACATTGACAACCCTTTTTTCCAACTATGGTTAATAATATTTATCCTAAAGAACTTCAGCTTAACAAAGTTTAAATATATCTGATAATAACGCTTCTTTTCTTGATTTAGATCTCTCGATTGAAAATGGTGAAATAATTAGCAAAATCTATGACAAGAGAGATGATTCTAATTTTGACATTGTTAATTATCCCCACATGGATGGGGATGTTCCCCGAGCAACTTCTTATGGGGTGTATGTGTCTCAACTTATTCGTTTTTCAAGAGCTTGTACTCGAGTACAGGACTTTAATATTCGTAATCTGTGTATAACTAAAATGCCACTCAATCAGGATTACCGTTACCATAAACTTCGCAAAACCTTTGCAAAATTTTATTATCGTAACCCTGATCTTCTTTCCAAATATAAAAGTAATTTAAGGACTCTTCTGCGACAAGGACTATCACAACCTGACTGATTTATAAACTTCGTAAGATTCTTGTTCATGATCACTTTCATACTATCTTTGTTAAACTTATTAAAAAGTTTATCAAAAGAGGTTATGACCCTACTGCATGCTTGGTGGTGGACCCTTTTACAGTTCGCCACTATGCTTTCCTCTTTGATTGTACTATGACCGGACAGGCTGCGGACTCTATGATGACGCCTACCTAAAGCCATTGGGACGGTGGCGTTTGATGTTTGTCTATGATCTGTCTTGTCGTGCCCTTAATGGTTTATTCTCTTGTTGCTCTTGCTTCTGCCAAGTCATTGAGTACCGTCATTGTGGCTTTCTAGGCTATTGTTTTTTTTGTATTATATTTACACGAGCATATTTGTGTTTTACTTATATTGCCTATTGATGCTGCCCTTGTTGGTTAAAGATTAGATCATGGCGGGGATTTCTTTATTTACACTGTCCTGTTTTAATGGGATGACAGTAGGGTAAGTGTGAGGTTTAGTGCACCCTAGAACCGGCTTAAACCCCCAGTGGCCTACTTTGCCATTGACCGTTTCATGGCGGTAGCCATATTGTCCTTTTGTGTTTGTGATGTCGTTTGCATTTATTATTACTTTTGCCTTCTTGTTTGTCTGTTTGCGTGTTTATTTTTGTGTTTTGTGGTTGACTGTCCTCCTTGAATGCTACTTTCCCTGTCCGATCTTTTTAAAATGTCTTTAATGCAAAAAATTCGTCTGGACTAGTTCTCCTGAACCCCTGGCCGGATTTCAACGAAACTTAGCAGGGATGGTCAGTATAAAGCCTAGTTGCATATGTCATCGCCGTGTTCCTATTGAATGATTTTTGACAGAGTTATGGTCCATTATACACAAACATTATCTGAACTAGTTTTCCTGAACTCCTGGCTTGATTTCATTGAAACTTGGTAGCAATGATCAGTACCAAGCCTAGTTGCGAATATCATTGTCATGTTCTGGTTAAATGATTTTTGGTGGAGTTGTGGCTCTTTAACGGTTTTAATACACAAACTTTGTCCGGACTAGTCCTCCTCAACCACTGGTCGGCTTTTAAAGAAACTTGGTTGCGTATATCATTGTCGTGATCCGGTTGAATGATTTTTGGCAGAGTTATGGCTCTTAAAATGTTTTTATACACAAACTTTGTCCTGACCAGCTCTCCTGTTCCCCTGTCAGAATTTCAACAAGCCTAGTTGCGCAATTCATCGTCGTGTTCCAGTTAAACGATTTTCGGCGGATTTATGGCCCTTTCCTCAGTGGGGGAGACATCTCCTCAAGTTCTAATTTGGTATGGTTATTTAGGGACTCGGGGAACAACATAATTATATAAAACGAGTTTTGAATGTCTGCATAAAGGGGCCCCTCTACAGGGGATGCAACTTGGGGAACTTGCATATAATAACTTTATTATAACGGAGTTTCCACCTTATGATGCTAACTCCAATCCATACCCTTTGAGATTTCATGTTCATGTGTGGTGTATTTCTTAGTTACGGATGTGTGACAATAAGTTTTCGTATTTTGGTTCCATCTGCTGGGGTCACCTTGAGGTTAATCAGGTAAAAACACACACAAAATTTACTATCTTGTCCAAATGTGTATGCAGTTATAAAACGGGTTTTGTTACTCTAGTGTAAAGGGAGACTTGCAGTAATTTGTATGTTCGACTGCCATTTTGATCAATGCTGGGCAAAGGGTTTTGTCATAAGTGCCACAACAACCACAGAATCCATATAGCAGGAAGAGCGTTACAGGCCCTCTTGGGCCTCTTGCATGTTGTTGTTTTTGGTGTGTGTGGTTTTTTTTTGGGTTTTTTGTTTGTTGTTTTTTCTCTTTTCTTTTACTAAAGCAAAAATAAAGAACCACATACCTAATAACAAACATAACAAACATATTGGAAACGTCCAGTCTGAACCAATGAAGAGGAAAATATGACGTGGCACCTTAACTTTCCTTCTAACTCCTCTCTCAAAAATTCATTGATTTTGATGAGAATATATTCAAGAGATTAAGAATGAATAGCAAAATGGGATAATACTGATTTATTTTTATTTTCAAAATAATGAATTGTATAAAAAGCTGTTTAAAGTTAAAGGGTATGTAGCGACACAGCCAAACATCTGTATTATTGAGAGTTCTGAAATACTTGAATAAGGGTGAAAGAATTATCAAAATCGGATGATTAACAAAGAAGATATGATCATTTGAATTTTCTGTTGAAACGAATATGGAAGCGGCCATTTTGAGAGCTATGACATCATGGTTCTAAATGACCGTATATGGAATATTTATAAATACGAAAATTTATTGATTTATAGGGAAAAGATGACAACAACTGTATGAAAAATATGTAATACTTAAAGGCAGTAATGCTTTGTATGACCAGTAAAAAAATTCATTCATTTGCAGTGATTTTCTTAGTTTTAAATGATATTTATCAATATTCCATATAAGGTAACATGGAACTATGACGTCATAATTCTAAAAATGGCGGCTCCCATATTCGTTTTAGAACAACCTTTAAATGGTCATATTTTTTTTGTTTATCATGGGATTTTGATAATTCTTTCACCTTTTTCCAAGTTTTTCAGAACTCTCAATAGCTTGTTTGGCTGTGTCGCTACACTCCCTTTAAGCATATCATTTTTAGCTTTTTCCTTCATACAGTCACTGATGAAGAATTTCCCCGTCGGAATGACATATTCAGGTAAGCCAATGTTGCAGAAAAGAAGAAGAATGTATCTATCTGACACGACCGCTGAGCGAAATTTACGCACAGACTAGTGATTTAAAGGTATTATGATTCTGGCCTTCCATTTATATATACATATACTATAACACTATCTCTTCTTCTCTTTATCCTTCTGTACTATCGTAATGCAATCCTGTGCCTTTGAGGAACTTTCTGAAACTTCGCCACACGGTAGGGCTCATGGAAAGGAACTTAGCTTTGTTATTCGGGTCATTTGGTCAAAGGGCAAGGTCACCATTACTATAAATAGAAAATTGGTTTCCGCTCAATAACTTTAGTTTCTTTTGAGGGATTTTTACGAAAATTCGCCACAAGTTGTGCCTCGTGGAAAGGAAGCTTGGAATTCGTTATTCGAGTCATTTGGTCAAAGGTCATAATAAGTTACTATAAATAGAAAATTGCTTTCTGTTTAATAACTTCAATAACTTTGGTTACACCGGAGTTTTAGCGTTTAACATTGTGTGAAGTATTTTGAAATTCCTTCAGAACTTACAAAGTCATGACCGAGCCACTTCAACTTCCTTTAAGAATTTACAAAGTCATGGCCGAGACACACATTTGTATGATTCAAGTTTCATCAACTTCCCTTCAGAAATTTCAACGTTAGCGCTGAGACATTATTGTTTCGGACTGACGGACAAAGTAACGGCCAGATGGATAGTGCGAGTATACGATACACAACAAATGTTTGATTTTGTAAACAATGTTATCTGGCCCAAAATACAGTACATATACAAAACAAGAGGTCCAGGATGGCCCTAGACCGTTGACCTGGTAATCATGGGCAATAAGTCTGGTGTGTCTAGTCTGGCATGGGTATTTTTTAATTTGTCCCACTTTCTTCTATGAATGAGATTTCATAAAAATGGGTTGTGGGGTGGGGTGGGGGTGGCGGGTGGGGGGAGTATATGGATGGATATGAATCAGGCAACTTGTTTAAACTTGTATTGATATTAACATTCTAAACAAATTGGTAAAGATTAGATAAAAAAAATGAAGTAGCTACAGATTTAACAAAGGAAAATACAATATAGCATTTTTCAATAAATCAAGGGTCATAACGCTGTCGTTACTAACAAGATCTAGCTGGTTTTCGAACTTGTCCAAGATTTCATTGATATACAGCGAATTGCGCAACTAGACATCTTACCGATACTTCCTGTCAAGTTTCGTCGATTAGGAGAAATAGCACCAACAAAAAATTAAAGTAAAAATAAAAATGTCAAGGGGCTGTAACTCCGTCAAAAATCAACAAACCGGGAAAAAACACAACTAGACATCATCTTCCTGCTAAGTTTCGTCAAATCCAAAAAAGGAAAAAAAATACATAAATTAAAAAAATATATATTAATGAAAAAAAAAAAAAGAAATAAAAAAAGAAATAAAGAAAGAAAAAATAAATAGAGAAAAAAAAGAAGAAAAAAAGAAGAAGAAAAACAAGATGGCCAAATGGCCATAAATCGATCACCTGAGAATCTTTGCAATGATGAAAAAAGTATCCTCTCGCAAATGCTGATTGAAGATGTTTTTAAGTCTTTCCTTATGTAAGTCTATGTAAAAACATGCAAAATCTCTTCATACAAACTTTGGACCCAGGGGTTGCAGCCATCTTTGACCTCATGTACTTCAAATGAGCAAACTTGATAGACGATAGACAGTTAGCGATCATTAATAATAATAAAGAACAAGAGAGCAAGAGGGCATGTGGATGCTCTACAAGCTAACATGGCTCTTTTATCAAGGGGGTTCATCATTAAATTCCTTCCAATACCTTCTACAAGTGCAAAACACAACAACACCCTCAACTGAAATTTAAACCCACAACTCCATGCTAATAATTTAAAAGAAGATTTTTTAAGTTTTCCCTATATATAAGTCTATGTAAAACATGCAAAATCTTTATATACAAAATTTGGAAAAATTAAAAAAAGAAAAAACGCATCCAAAGCCCTAGCAAATATTTCCCTATACAAGTCTATGTAAAACATTTGACCCCTAGGGAGGGGCCAAATGTGGCCCAAGGGTCACCATTTGTACAAACTTGGTAGAGGACCATAAGTCTATAGCAAACGCAAAACATTAAAACTCTGGCTCTTGTAATTTCAGAGATTTGTTTTTTTTCAGTTTTCCCTATATAAGCCTATGTAAAACATGCAAAATATGTATATACTGTACCAACTTTAGAAAATTAAAAAAAAGAAAAACAGGAAACTATAATAAAAATAAAGAATAATTTATTTTTTTTAAAAAAATCCAATGGGATTTGAACCCACGGCCTTTAAATAGCTTCCCAGTGTACAAGAAGTAATTTAAAGATTGTTCTATGGCGGCCATCTTGGATGTCGTGTTTACCTAATTTTAATAAATTTGAAAAACATTCACCTAAAGATCATCCATGTGAAGTTTGGTCAAAATTGAAAATGCTGTTTCTGAGAAAAAGATTTTTGAAAATTTCCCTATTTAAGTCTTTGTAAAACATGTGACCTCTGGGGCGGGGCCAAATCACCTTTTGGACAAATGCAAAATATTAAACCTCTGGCTCTTGCAGTTTCAGAGAAGATGACTTTTTAAATGTTTCCCTATGCAAGTCTATGTAAAACATGTGACCCCTGGGGCGAGGCCAAATGTGGCCCAAGGGTCACCATTTGAACAAACTTGGTAAAGTACCATAAGCTTATAGTAAATGCAACATATTAAACCTCTGGCTCTTGTAGTTTCAGAGAAGAAGATTTTTTATTGTTTTCCTATATAAGTCTATGTAAAATTGTGACCCCCGGGGTGGGGCCAAATTTGACACCCAGGGTCACCATTTGAACAACCTTCGTAGAGGCCCACAAGCTGATGCTACATGTAATACATGAGAACTCTGTGTCTTGTGGTTTCAGAGAGGAAGATTTCTTTAATTTGTTTCCTACATAAGTCTATGGAAAACATGCAAAATCTCAATATACAAACTTTGGAGCCCCGGGGCACGGCCATTTTTGACCCCGGGAACTTCGTTTGAACAAACTTGATAGTCTAGCCGTTGGCGGTCATTTTAAAAGAAAAAATGTCAAAATCTGTCTGACGGTTCTTGAGAAGAAGATTTTTTAAGGTTTCGACCATATATGGTAATGGTGGCCATCTTGGATGTCATGCTTACCTAATTTTAACAAATTTAAAAAGCATTCATCTAGGGATAATCCCTGTGAAGTGAGGTTAAAATTAGCCAAGCGGTTTCTGAGGAGAAGTCGTTTGAAGCAAAAGTTAACGACGACGGACGGACAGACGACGACGACGGACGACGGAGAAGAGCGATCCCAATAGATCACCTTGAGCCTTCGCGCTCAGATGAGCTAATAAAACAAAAATGTGTGTACGGTATTTTACAATGAAAATGTCAAAATAACTCCAAAATGTGCGTAATTTAAAGATTTTTTAATAAAAATTCATTAGAAGCCTGATGACCTATATATATATATTATTTTTTTTTCGAAAGAAATGTCATAGGACCTTGCCATACGCACGTTTTAAAAAAAGTTGAGCATTAGAACATACTTTTTTTATCTTAAATTATCATTTTCGTCAAAACAAATTTCTTTAAAAAATGGGTGGGGTATTTTTGCTTTTTAAAGTAAAAAGACGAACGAGGATGACAATTGTTTGTGTATGTTTTGAGAGACATGTATATATGTAATTGAAAATTAATCATTGTTTTTCAATAAATGTGATGTCATGAATTTGTTTTTTGAAAATGTTCATTGACTCTGTTTTAAATATTTTCATTGAAATTTTGGAGTTAGAAATATGTGCCTTCTTCTAAGACATCTAGTGCAAAACAAAGTGTGATGACCTACCCTTTTTTTTGATAATTTTGTATCTAAATGATACCAAATAAGCTTTAAATATCAGTTTTAAAAAATTCTCAGCACTATGTCTTTCCCAGCCAACCTCCTTAAGTGCATGACTGTATAATTAAAGTTGAGAATATCTCCATTATATTGTGAGGCTGAGTCAGAGAAAAAAAATACTCAGATAATAATTGTAGTTACAGCTTTTGTTAAAAATATGGTAAAAATAAAAGCTCAGTTTTCTTCATTTAAAGTAGCTATTCCCTCTTCAACAGGCACATTTTACCACATATGTAAACCGTTTCTTAACCTAATGACGACAAGTTATATATATAACTTACATATTTTGAGAATCTAAACTCTATAGACACAATATAAACGGCTTTAACAGCCAAGCTAAACATTACTGGTTCTATCCAGGAAAAGTGAATGGTCTGCCTCCACTACAAAAAAAATCGACCGTCATATATAACCTTGCATGTGTTGAAAATGACGTTAAACACCATACAAAAAAACCAACTCATAATTTATTTTACGTATACATATTCAGTCACGAGTATTATAAGAACATGTGAAAAAAACTATATTTTAATCGGCATTTATACATTATTATATGACCTGAACACCTGGTTAGAGTTTTGATTAAACGGTTTTGAGGTGTAATTTTGCTGTTATTTTGGCGGGTTAGCTTCTTTAACCCGTAACCCGCTAAGCACAACCATAATAGTATTTGCGTCCATTGTCAACCCAGATCAGGATTTACAATGTCTAGTTGCTGATCAGTCATCCCCCCACCCCCACACACAGAGTATATAATAAAGGTACAATTAAATTTTAAAGAGACATGCATTATATACATCATATACAAATAATGAAGTTAAAAAGAAAAGAAAATGTGCACATTTGATATGGTAAATAATTTAAATGGTTCAAGATTGTTTCAATTTATGCAGGAGAAAGTGATCTAAAACCTGAGGCTCTACCAGAATGAGAAAAGCAGATCTTTTTTTAAATTACTAATGTATAGAGATTTTCATGTTGAATACAATATTAATGCTGACTTAAAGTAAAAGACAGCTATGTCAAAGTATAGTAAGATAGTCATACTCGTAAAGGTTGTTTATTAAGATACTCTTGTTATTATCACTTTTTCTTAAAATCCTACAACAATGTTGCAAAGTTTAATGTACATTTTAATCTTAGAATTTGCATAGCAATTACAAATAATAGCATAACAAATCAGAATAGCAATTATAAACAATAACAATTTTATACAATGCTCTCCCAAAACCATTAAATAAGAAATAAGTAGCACATTGCTTTTAGATTTAACTAAGGCCAAGTTCATTTATTTGTTATAAACTTTATACAATCGTTGTGGAAGGTGCTTAGAGTTTTCGACTGTTTTAGGTCATTCGGCAGATTATTTCATACAACTGGTCCTGAATATGCAATACTTTGTTTAGTTCTTTAAGCGGTTTAGGAATAATAAAAATTGTGAGATGACAGAGACCGCAACTGAGGTAAATCATCATTTACAAGTCTTCTTTTGAATATTTCATTTATATAAGAAGGTATAATGAGGATTGGGATACATTCATTGTACATACGTTTTGATGTTCTTAAAGTAATGTGTTCGAAAACAGATAGAATTTTTAAATCATTCATACTACCATCATAGTCAAGGACGCTTTTGAAAATGTAAAATTCTATCAATATTTGTTTGGGATATACCACCCCATACAACATTACGAAAGTCTAAATGAGGCTGAATAAAAGTTTTATAAAATTGCACTCTGTGAGCTAACGTTAGGATTCCTTTAACCCTAGAAAGCAGCCATAGATTTCTTGATACTTTCTTAGAGATGTAAACCATGTGGGCAAACCAAGTCAGATTGTTGTCTACCAGAACTCCAAGAATCTTATTTTGCATTATATTATTAAGAAGATCATAATTTAATTTTAAATTGAGTTTTTCATTTTTAAGAGATGATCTGTTTTGATGACTTGTTATAAGCATTACTTTTGTATCATCATTTTCTTCGCACCACATTGAAAGCTCTTGAAGGACCTCTTGTAACTTATGCTCAATAGAGGCTAGATCCTTATCTATTGAAAACAATGTTGTATCGTCTGCATATAGATCCGTATTTACCATATTTGTATAAAGTGGTAAATCATTTATGAACATAATAAATAAAAGAGGCCCTAAACTAGAACCTTGTGGAACACCATTAATTATGGTTTCAACATCTGAATATTGGTTACTTACAGGTACCTTTTGTTTGCGCTTTAGAAGATAAGATGTTAACAAATTAATTGATTTTTTGGATAATTTGTACAATGCCAGATTTGTTAGAAGTATAAAGGAGTGATTTTCAAGATCAAATCAACCATGACAACTCCAATTAACGATCCATTGTTTATAGCATCAAGCCACTTATCTATCAAAGACAACAATGCAGTTTCACATGAATAATTTGGTCTAAAACCTGATTGTGTTTTGTGTAGCAGGTTATGCTGTATAAGGTAATGCATTAGAGAGTCATGAACATGTTTTCCAATACTTTAGAAAGAATAGAAATGAGTCTATAATTATTAACATCATCTCGTGCCCCAGTTTTATGAAGAGGTGTTACGTTGCCCTCCTTCCAATCATGGAGGAAAATAGATTTATTTATGCTTTGGTTGCAAATATACTAGTATATAATACTTTCAGTTATAAATGGTGCTAAGTTTATAATAAACGCAGGCCAATATTATCACAACCTGTAGCTTTTGTAATATCAATATTTCTTAGGAATTTTTCAACAGTACCCCTCTTAATTTCCGGAATTGTGAAACATGTGTCTCCATGGATTTTGCTATCACAGAAAGTTTTAAGTTTATCATTTCGCGGGTTAAGGGTAAACTGGATTGGTAGCTTGAAGTATATAAGTCATGGAGATTACTTTCATATGTACGCCACGAATATAGAAAGCTGTCAAGAAGTTAAGATATTTAGGACTGAAATAATGCATTCAGGCTTTGAATTCACCAACCCTTCTTGAGAATATTCTTAGACTTAAGCTCAAGTATGCAAATTTCAGTCAGAAATGTTTCGATAAGTTTAAAGGATAAACACTTGTAACAAGCTGCTATGTATATGATAAATACTAATAAACAGCAACTTCATACAATTGTTTATCTTTGAAGGTCAATATTTGTGAACGAAATATGAGTACTTGACCTCGCCTCCTAGCACCGGTTAAGCGATACTTGAACTGAATTGAATTGAATTGTGTTTTAAGGTGCATCAACACGTGAAAGGTTATATGGCGCCTAACAGGAATGAACATGCCAGCTCATCCTCCATGTACGTCGAGATAAAATATGGAGAATGGGCCTAGAACCTTCTCACCCTGAAATGCAGAGTTGCTGCAAATTCTATTGTAGACACTCCATTTACGCTGGAGCCACGTTTATTGTTTTTCTGCCACTGCTCTAGTGATGTGAGCGAGATGGCACCTGAAACAATGCAGGGGTCATGATGAAGACCTTTAATGAGCATGAACAAAAAATGATAAAATGAACATGAATTTGGGGGGATTCTACCCCTCTGTCTACCCCTCAAACGGAATCTGCAGTGGCAACCAAAAGGGGCCCCCCGGAACCACACGGGTATACTTGAGCTCAAGTCTAAGAACAGTCTAAAGAATGGTTGGTGAATTCCAGGTCTGATGAACAGTCTAAAGAATGGTTGGTGAATTCCAGGTCTGATGAACAGTCTAAAGAATGTCTAAAGAACGGTTGGTGAATTCCAGGTCTGATGAACAGTCTAAAGAATGGTTGGTGAATTCCAGGACTGATGAACTGTCTAAAGAATGGTTGGTGAATTCCAGGTCTGATGAACAGTCTAAAGAATGGTTGGTGAATTCCAGGTCTGATGAACTGTCTAAAGAATGGTTGGTGAATTCCAGGTCTGATGAACTGTCTAAAGAATGGTTGGTGAATTCCAGGTCTGATGAACTGTCTAAAGAATGGTTGGTGAATTCCAGGTCTGATGAACAGTCTAAAGAATGGTTGGTGAATTCCAGCTCTAATACTCAGTTTCAATACTACTTGTATATACAATTATACAATGTGCGTCATTTGTGTCTTCGCGTTCCTCCTCATCACGGCGACCAGTTTCTATCCTTAAATTATGGTTAGAACATCTTATTTTTGTCAAAAGCTTCCTGTGAAACAACGATACATAGGTATCTTCCAAGCTTTAGTAATGTTTTAAAATATTTATAATTATCACATCTTCAATACTGCCAGGTCAATATTGTTGCATACAATCAGGTAATCTGTGTTTGAATTGCGATAATATACATTATAATATCATCTACTGCACGTGTTATCACACCATATCTAAATAGCGAGGATTTGACCTGAACTGTCCAATTGTTCTAACCCACGTCATCTGAAGACTTCGAACCTTGGATATCGATGATATGGCAACATTTTTAAAAAAAATCAAGATTGCCGTGAGACCCTTTAAAGAGGCTTCTTCGAGATATTAAATGCTCAATATTACTGCAGTTTTATGTAAACATCGCTAGCTTATGAGCATTCTGTGAAGAAACACGAGTTGTATTCTTTCTGTAATTTAGTATTTAGAATCAATAAAGTCTACAAAACAAAGCTGCACTCCCTGCCTTTTAAAATGTTGGGAAATACTCGAAAGGTGCACCACTGTGACAGAGTAAAAATGTAAGGTAGGAGGAGGAGGGTAAACAAATAAAAATAACAAGACCTCGGTCTGAGGGTGTCTCGCCCACCGCGGCAAACCGCATTTGAATTATTTATTAAATTTCTGCTTAAATGATGTCCACCAAAGACAACACTTCATATGACCAAGTATCAAACAAATAAAATCAAGGTAATCATAAGAAGTTAAGTTACTGAGGTTAAGTGGTTTAACCAGGGTGTAGTTTTGGGAAAATAATGCAAAATATGACCTTGACCTTGGTATTTTTTGTCGTTTAGCGATGTCCACCAATGCCAACAATACATATGACCAAGTATCAAAGGCATAAAGTCAGGCAATCATAAAGTTAACTGAGGTTAAGTTACCTAACCAAGATTGTTACCTAACTAAGGTTAAGTTTGGAGGAAATAACGCAAAGTATGACCTTGACCTTGGTATTTTTTTGTCATTCAACGATGTCCAGACCTGTCGCCTTTTAAGGGTGACACATATACCCCCACTACCAGTCCTCTCCATTCCTACTGTTTGAGTAAAGATTGAGCGGAATGGGATTTCATGATCAGGTAATGGTGCCATTGACCTTTGACCTACTGACCTCAAAACCAATAGGGGCCATCTTTTCATCACAGGCAGTCCACCTATTAAGTTTCATGAGATTTGCTTCAAGGGAGAAGAGTTATGGAGCGGACAAGATGTTTCATTATCTGGTCCTGGTAACCTTGATCTTTGATCTACTGACCTCAAAATTAATAGGAAGAAAGGAGTTATGGAGCGGACAAGGTTTTTCATAGTCTCGGCCAGCTAGACCGTATCATGCATATGTCTTACTTGCAGATATCGGTCTGGGCAGATTAGACCAATTAAAGCGCCCACTAGCGATTAGCACAATTTATTCGCGCGTTTTTTTCACGCGCATAAAGTCGATGTTTGCAATCAATAGGGGTCATCCTCTCATCACAGGCAGTTCAATTATGAAGTTTCATGAGATTTGATTCAGGGGGAGAGGAGTTATGGAGTGGACAAGGTTTTTCATTATCAGGTCATGGTGACCTTGACCTTTGACCTACTGATCTCAAAATCAATAGGAGTCCTCCTCTCATCAAAGACAGTCCATGCATGGCGTTTTATGAGATTTGTTTCAGAGGGAGAGGAGTTATGGAGCGGACAATGTTGCGTCTACGGATGGACAGACAGACAGGGTGAAACCAGAATACCTCTCTAAACTTCGTTTAGCGGGGGTATACTAATACATATGGCCAAGTATCAAAGACTTAAAGTGAGACAATCACATAAAGTTAACTGAGGTTAAGTTACCTAACCAAGATTAGGTTTGGGGAAAATAACGCAAAATATGACCTTGACCTTGGTAATTTTTGTCATTCATTTGTGATGTCCGCCAATGTCAACAATTCATATGATCTAGTATCAAACAAAGCAATTTAAGATATCAGAAAAAGTTAACTGAGGTTAACCTATCCAACCAAACTGATGTTTAGGGTAAATAACGCAAAATGTGACCTTGACCTTGGTATTTTTTGTCGTTTAGCGATGTCCACCAATGCCAACAATACATATGACCAAGTATCAAACAAAGAAAATGAGGCAATCACATACAGTTGACTGAGGTTAAGTTACCTAAACAATTAAGGTTAAGTTACCTTACCAAGGTTAAGTTTTGGGAAAATAATGCAAAATATGACCTTGACCTTGGCAATTTTGGCATTACGTGATGTCCCTAGACCCAACAAAGCATCTGATAACGTTTCAGAAAAATTCGAGCAGCGGTTGTGCAGATATAGTTCAGATATAGTTGATTTCAAATGTGAACTGAGTGGCCATGCCCTCCAGGCCTAATAAGCTAAGTGGGGGAGGGCTAGACCACACCCACATCACCGGCCCTAATATCTGACCATTTGACCATTTGATCAAATGATGTGTTCTTCCCACCCAAGCCACATAACAAATGTGTGTGTGTATATAGTATTGTACAGAGGCATATGAGCCACCCCCAACCCCCCCCCCCCCCCACCCCCACGCTCCCCACCAATGTTCAGAGTGTGTGGGGGCGTGGGAGGAGGTGGGGCAGAGTATGCTTAGCCCTCCCTCCAATAATTTGAAGAAAACAACGGCTTGCGCTCAAAAAGTACTTTTTTCCCTATATACTAGTAATGTTGTATGTGTTGGTGTAATTGAGCGTGGATAAATTTTTGATTTTTTTTTTTGTGAAAACGTTTGGTCCCCCATATAATTGAAATATACTTAATATCTGTTTGTTCATTAAATTGTCTGGCAAGAAAAACAAGAGCTGTCGTAGAACAGCGCAGCTCGACTATTCGATTTTTCAGAGAATAATAAATTATACAGCCAGTAAACAAAGCTAAAACAATATGGAGTGGTGGTGGGGTTGTGGGGTTGTCGGGGATGTGGGGGTGGCGGGGTGGGTATATAAACTCGGGCTGATATAAAAATTATTGTTAGAATCTCATACAAATTATAGTAAAATTTGGGGCAGGGTGTAAATTTTATTTTTTATTTGTATCAGTTTTAAACCAAAATTGCTGTCATTTTAAAGAAATTTGTGGTCGAAAGGCAACTTAGGGAGGGAGGGGATGAGAATTAGCAATTTCTATTGTGGCCTCATTTCAGTTCTTTTGATTGATATTTGATCTGTGTATCTGAATTTAATCTAAATTGTTTTATATGTGTAAATGATTGCGTTTAAATTAAAATTTTAATATCCAAATAATGAAAGATCAAAGGAAAACAATTCCCCTCCCCATCGAAAATAAATAATCGGGTTTTGAGTGTGGGGTGGGGGGTGGGGGGGGTGGGTTGCGGGGCGGCCACCTAGCTATATAAGTATGATTTGACCAACAAAGAAATATGAAGAAGAAAAAAAGGTGGGGGAAAGGGGTGGTGAGGGAGGGAAAAGGGAGTCCATGCCCCAATATGGGTGATGTATGAATAAGATGCATAAAGCTATAAGAAATCCCAAACCAAAATTATAGATATTTACAACAGCTTGATCTGCCTTTATTGCACATTTTATGGGCCATCACAATTTGGGTTCCATGGGAGCCCAGAAATTGTAGAAGACAAAATTACTTAAGCAGCCCTTTACAACATACTATAAGGAAACCAATTCCCAAATTTAGTTGAGCTAGGACAATAAATGTAAGAGATATAGACCTATAAACACAGCTTACACGCAACATTTGATGCGAAATGATACACATTTTAAGGGCTATCAGAATTTGGGTTCCATGGGAGCCCAGGGGTTACAGGAACCAAAATTACTTATGCATCCCTTAAGATAATGCTATAAGGAAGCCCATGGCCAAATTTAGTTGTGCTAGGATAAGAAATGTAAGAGACATAGACTTGTAAACACAGCTTACACGCAAACCTTGATGTTTGACGCCGGAGTGATTACATAAGCTCTCTTATTCTTCGAATAGTCGAGCTAAAAAAGCGTCAACAGTCTACTGAAAATTTTCAACTGGTCCCTATGGCCCCTCCTCACAAGTGTACGCCATACACCCTATATTGATTATTATTATCATTGTACTCCTCACATGATAACTTATAGTATATATTATGTCTGTATACAGGTATCATGGTATCACTGGTATGGTGACATAACTAACAGAATAAGTACAATGCTGTGACAACTTAAGGTTATACAGAAACTGTTACTGTTATATATGGAATGAATTAATGTTTATAAGAGCATAATGAGTGGGAATGAAGTCTCAGGTAAAAAGGGGACATTACTCAGTGCTGGTCAGATGTGTGCCTCGGCAGAACACTTTGATTTATTCTGCCATCCGTGTGCGGATGATAACAAACATGTAGAGGCTCGTGAATTATGTGTGCAATGTCAGGAATATATCTGTCGAGATTGTGTCCAGTATCATATGAAATTCACCGCTACAAAGAACCATATTATTCAAGACGGAGATGCCATGCCTAAAGATACCAAACAAGGTCACCCAGTACAACTGACCAAGGACGTTTGCACCGAACCATGTACCAAGCATCCTGGGAAAATTCTGGAGTATTATTGCGAGCCACACAATGAGTTCGGTTGCAGTGTTTGTGTGACCCTGGGGAACATAACCTGTGGGGTGCGATACATTCCTGAACTGTCTTAAGGAACTGTTAGTTCAGGAGAATATGGACAACTAGTTAAGAATATAGATAACTTGCAGGAAAAGTTTGAAAAAGCAAACGAAAAGTCTAAAGAATCAATTGATGAAGTTGAAAATAGAAGTGAGGCATACACAGATGAGGTCACACAATTAGGTGAAGCCATCATCAAACACACCAGAGATTTGATGCAGAGAGCCGTGGATGAAAAAGATGAGTGTGTCAAAGAAATTATAGTTGGACTGAGAAGCTCGCAAGAAAAGAGTGAAAAGATGATGAAAGAAATAAATTCCATGAAAGTCGATTTAGAATCAAAACATACGTCTGACAGTCAAAGCTTTATTCTAATGAAAAAGTTTCAACTGAATATAACAGAAGCAAATGAGACACTTAGGAAACGAGTGATTGACTCAAAACCTACAGTTTTTCAATTTGCCAAAAATCCGGAGATTAAACGTGCACAAGAAATCCAGCATTTCGGAACACTATCAAAACATAAGAAAGTTGTAGAACAGTTGGACGATATCAGTATCTCTACAGAGAGTGATAAAAGCACTCCATGGATAACCGGACTTGAACTTTTATCTGATGGAAGACTGGCTATGGTTGATAACAAAAACAAAACAATAAAACTTGTTGATACAAAGGACAAAAATGTCACTGAATTCCAACTGCAGCATGAACCTTGGGACCTTACAGAGGTCAACGAAAGTCAACTGGCAGTCACTTTACCTGAGGAAGAGAAGATTCAGTTTCTGAGTGTGACAGGTAGCGCGATTAGTAAGGCACATTTGATAAAGACTAGGCATTGGTGTCAGGGAATAGCTGCACATGAAAACAATCTAATTGTTAGTTATTCAGCCTACCCTGTTGAGGTTCAGATAATGGACATGACCGGGAGAGTGTTACGGAGAATCTCTACTGGTCCAAAAGGTGGAATGTTATTCAATGCGCCGCGGTATGTCGCTGTCAACCCCAGTAACAACATGATATATGTGTCAGATTTGATCAAACAAACACTGACCTGTATGACAATGGAAGGAAAGGTTACGTTTGTGTATCGTGATGAAAGCCCACAAGGTGTAACAGTAGGAGAGGATGGATCTGTGTATGTTTGTGGAGAAGAAAGTATCCAGCATATTACACAGGAGGGCAACAGCATACAAACACTGCTGGACCCAGGGCAGTGGGGAGCAACTTCCTGGTATATTGCTTATGACAAGAACACTGGGAAGATATACTTGGGGTCGCCTGCTAAGTGTCTGAGGGTCTACAAGCTTGAATAAACACAATTTATAAAATCAATATACTTGCAAAAAAAGACAAAAGTGCTCCATCTTACACCGTGATTATTAATATAATTATGTTTTTAGAATTAAGTTAATGCCGTAGAAGACTATACTGATTTCTTGTCATATTTTCCATCTTTAATCTGTTGGTTTGTAAATAACACACACACACATATATATATATATACATATATCCTATTTCACAAAAATAAACATGTGTAATGAATTCACAAGTGTTCTCTGTCTACTTCCATATTCATGACATTAAACACAAATTAACAATGTGATCAAGCTAGTTACAATAGAGTAAAGGCAAAACTGTTCGAATTAAAAAAAATAATGATCATAATTAATGATTACGAGGCGATTTAGATGTTATTTTATGATCCAGCATTAGTTATTGATCTATAATTAACAATTTAAAATAATGTGGAAACCTAGTTATCCCCTGATGTAACAGGGATTTATTCCCATTGATTAACTAACCAGTACAGTGTGTCTTTTTTTCTTATATAAGTGGTACCGAAAAACGGTGCCAAGTGGTACCGAAAAACGGTGCCATTCCCAGTGGCAAAAAGTATGTTTTTACCCAACTGGAGGGAACGAATTCCCAATTCAAAAAACTATGCGCACAAAACACCTTTTGGTCCTGCTAAACATTGTTGTATATTTTGTTGCAACTACACCATGACACAAACATTCCTGCCAAGTTTCAAGTTTGTAGTTCCAGCTGTTCTTGAGTTATCGCGAAGACAAGCGATTTTAGTGATTTTTTTTTTACATGTTTTGTTACCATGGCAACCACGTTTCTTATGCGAATCTCCCCAAAAGGGGAGGTGCACAACTACACCATGACACAAACATTAAGATTGTAGTTCCAGCTGATCTTGAGTTATCGCGTAGACAAGCACTTTTTAGTGATTTTTGTACACATTTTGTTACCATGGCAACCACATTTCTTATGTGACAGGGTCTTCCCCAGGTGCTTTAAGCACAGCAGTGCCGCTGTGCCTGATTTCCAAATATCCATGGTGACTACAAAGCTGCCGTTGTACCGTAGTGCTTTGATCTTATCAGACAGACTCTGATTTTGAACAGATAATCTAGTTTGTCTGGTAATTAGATCAGAGCTATACATCACAATAGCATGCAGGCTTGACAGTCATTGCACAATAAATTATGCTTGGGAAGCTGTTTTCACATATATATATATAGTGTGTGTGTGTGTGTAGTGCGTCCGTCGTCCGTTAACGTTTGCCTTGTGAACATTCACTCTAGGACCTTCATTATTAATCGGATCTTTAAGAAGCGTTGCCAGTGTCTTTATATCAATGAAAGCTCGGACAAGTTCGAAAACCAGCCAGATCGGATTAATTTCACCGGAGTTATGGCCCTTGTTTTGCTGAAAAATGCCATATTAAGCCTTGTGAACACTCTAGGACCTTCATTTATTATTTGATCTTTATCAAGCTTTCACAGATTGTTAATATCAATGAAAGCTCGGACATGTTTGAAATCCAGCCAAATCAGATAAGTAACACCAGAGTTATGGCTCTTGATTTTTTGTGGAAAATAATAATGTTCTGCCTTGTGAACACTCTAGCACCTTCATTTATTATTTGATCTTTACCAAACTTACACTGATTGTTATTATCAATGAAAACTCGGACAAGTTCGATAACAAGCCAAATTGAATGAGTAACAGCAGAGTTATGGCCCTTGATTTGCTGAAAAATGCCATATTATACCTTGTGAACACTCTAGCACCTTCATTTAATTTTCCATCCGGTCTTTACCAAACTTTAAGAAATGAAAGCTGGACAAGTTCGAAAACCAGCTATATCGGACCAGGAACACCAGAGTTAAGTGCCCTTGAATTATTGAAATATGCCATTTTCAGCCTTGCACCTTCATTTTGTATTCGATCATTCCCAAACTTGGCCAGATTGTTGATATCAATGAAAGCTCTAACGAGTTTGAGAACCAGGCAGATCGAACAAGTCACATTGGAGTTATGGCCCTTTTTCAATATTTGGTAATGCACACTCTAAACTCAAAATGTCGTGGGTTCAAATCTCACTGGAGGCATTTTTTTTCCAGAGGAAACTTTGTTTTGTGGTTCAGTTTTTTTTAAATAATTTTTTATTTATTTATTTTTTTAATATTTTTTTTTAAATTGTTTTTGTTCAAAAAAAAAAATCAAATGCTTTTTATTCAATTTTTAATTGATTTTTTTATTTTTTTTCATTTTTTTTCATTTTTTCCCTCTTTTTGGATCAGTTTTATGTAGAGTTATAGGGAAGAACCTCAAAAATCTTCTTCTCTGAAACTACAAGAGATAAAGGTTTAATATTTTTTATTTATTATCAGCTTTTGGATCCTCTGCCAAGTTTGTTCAAATGGTGAACCTAGGGTCAAATTTGGGCCCGCCCCGGGGGTAGCCGGTAGAGCGATACAGGCCCTCTTTGGCCTCTTGTTTTAAATTAGAATCAAAATTTAATCTTATATTCATTCAACAAAGGGAGGCAATTTAAAAAATCATTTTAAATTAATGTTTTTGTTTAGGTTTAAATATAGAAACATCGCATCATACATCTATATTAAAAAAACGTAGACATGTTGACATTTGTTAATGGTTTGGTTTAATAGCATGGTTAGTGAATGAATTTGCCCAAAATAGTTTTAAAAACTAACAAGCAAGTTTAGTGATTTAAGTTTTTGTTACCATGGCAACCACATTTTTAATGCGAATCTACCTGAAATGGGAGATGCACAACTACACTACTTGCCAAGTTTGTAGTGCCAGCTGTTCTCGAGTTATCGCGAAGACAAAATATTTTTTGTGATTTTTTACAAGTTTTGTTACCATGGCAACCACATTTTATATGCGAATCTACCCAAAAGGGGAGGTGCACAGCTACACCATGAGACAAACATTCTTGCCAAAAAAAAGAGATGATAATGGACCTTTGTTAACGGCCGAGCACAACACATACGAAATATTGCAGTCTCGGATTGATTGAGACTGTTCATGAGCGGTAGTGAAATATGCTAGCTACGGCTCACGCCCTCTAGCCCCAGGTTGAGCAGAACTCAGTATTCATAAAAAGCAACAGTACAGAATTTTAACCATCCAGAAGATGGCAAGCATATGGCGGTGGATATAGCAATATTTGTATCTTTATTTCATCCCCAATATCCAGCGGCGTATCGTCCCAGGGTCTAATAAAACTGTATGCCCGAAGAGCGAAATAAACAAAAAGGAATTTAGTTGGGAGTCGCGGTTATGAAGCCTGCGTATCACAAGTAACAGCCAAACGACTAAATTAAAAAGCAGACAACATATCCTATGAGTGGTTAAACAATACCCAGAGCCTTTTATCGGCCGGAGTAGTGGAAGCACCGAATCGAAAATTAAGTAAGAAAACAAAAGAAATTTAAAATGTACCACGATCATTAAATATAAATATCGGGCTCAGCGATCTCCAAAGATCGAATGAATAACAGTACTGACTGCAAGCGCGGGGAGACGTTTTACAACCGCCACACTGCACAAGCAACGCCACAATTTGGCATTTGAAGTGCCAGCTGTTATTGAGTTATCACGAAGACAAGCGATTTTTAGTGATTTTTTACAAGTTCTGTTACCATGGCAACCACATTTCTTATGCGAATCTACCCAAAAGGGGAGGTGCACAAACATTCCCATGACACAAACATTCCTGCCGAGTTTCGAGTTTGTAGTTCAAGCTGTTCTTGAGTTATCGCGAAGAGAGGCGATTTTTAGTGTGTTTTTTACATGTTTTGTTAACATGGAAACCACATTTCTTAAGCGAATCTACCCAAAATGGGAGGTGCACAACTAGACCATGACACAAACATTCCAGCCAAGCTTCGAGTTTGTAGTGCCAGCCGTTCTTGAGTTATCGCAAAGACAAGAAGATTTCGGGATGGACCGACCGACAGAGATGATTTTTTATATGTTTTGTTACCATGGCAACCACATTTCTAAAGTGAATCTACCAAAAACGGGAGGTGCACAACTAGACCATGACACAAACATTCTTGCCACGTTTCGAGTTTGTAGTGCCAGCCGTTCTTGAGTTATCGCGAAGACAGGAAGATTTCGGGATGGACCGACCGACAGAGATGATTTTTATATGTTTTGTTACCATGGCAACCACATTTCTTAAGTGAATCAACCCAAAACGGGAGGTGCACAACTAAACCATGACACAAACATTCCTGCCACGTTTCGAGTTTGTAGTGCCAGCCGTTCTTGAGTTATCGCGAAGACAGGAAGATTTCGGGATGGACCGACCGACCGACATTTACAGAGCAATAAGCACCCACCCACCCACACACACCCCGACCCCTTTGGGAAGCGGGGCATAGTTATTCAGATAAATGTGGTTCCAGGTTTTGTAAAAATATTGTAAAAATAAAAGCTCTTTTTTTTTCATTTAAAGTAGCTATCACCCCATCAACAGGCACATGTAAAATACATTTTACAACAAATGTTTCTTAACCTACTGACGACGAGGTAAATATGTGCGAGAGGTATTCCGAAAATAAGGTCACTGCCCGTAGACCTCGCGCACCATGTATTGCTCGAGCCTAAATCCGACATGTATACATTCACTAATCCTTCACTGACCATCGGTGTAAAATTTAGCTAATTTAGACACATAGTTTGTACTCGCATCACTTTGTGTAAAATGACTGGTAGAAAAGTAGATAAATGTTTGGAAATTAGAGGGTACATAAAGACAAGGTGGAAACTTGGAATAACTGCAAAATCTATTCATCAAAAAATCATTGATATATGCCAAAGTATACGGTGATGGTCAAATTACAAAACGAACTGACTATAGGTGGATATCTAAATCCAGTGCTGGACAGGAGGATTTACAAGACAAGGCACGTGTTGGTCGCCCAGCAACCACAACAGAGAAAAAACAAAACAAATTTAGCTCGACTGACCGGCATGTCTTTATCACGTATTCATTTCATTTTAAAAATTAATACAATTTGTGCCAGATGGGTACCCCATATTCTGACGAAGTACCAGAAAGGGTCACATTTGCAGATGGCTAAAAACTATTGAAAATGTACTAAAAGTATACACCAAAATCATTTGCTAACCTCGTTACAGGTGATGAAACGTGGGTGTATTTCTTTGAGCGAAAGCGTAAGGTGGATAATAAAATATGGGCCATCAAACATGGGCAAAGACCAAGCATTGCAAAACGCACACGGAACGCTAAACAAGTAATGTACACACTTTTCTTCACAAATCAAGGTCTGGCAATCCAAATCCCTACTCCAAAAGGTCGCAGTGTAAAGACCATTTCTGTAAAAACCAAAGTTCTTGAAAAGTTGAAGAAATACTTCGAAAAGCACCGTCAAGCTTCAGGTTTGACGCACGTCAGACTGCTTCATGACAATGCGCCAGCGCATAAGGCGAGTTGTGTTTCTTTCGTCTAAAAACGTTCATGTCCTTCGAAATCCTCTGTATTCGCCAGACCTTGCTCCTGTGACTAATTCCTTTTTCCAAATCTAAAATACTACCTATCTGGGCGGAGATATACATCGTGGAAAGCATTGGGATCAGCTATTTTTCAGTATATGAACAGTGTACCCAAACAGGACTATGAAAAATGTTTCCAAAATTGGATAAAACGCCTAAAACGTTGTATTTCTGTTAGAGGGGATTGTTTTAAAGGGAAATAAATCATTGTTTGGTGAGTTTACTTTTTACTTTTGCTAATATAAGGGTGAAACATCCAGATTGCCGTGTGTCCCTTTAAAGAGTTTTTTTTCGAGATTTTAAATACTCAGTATTACTTCAGTTGTATGTAAACATCGCTAGTTTATGAGCAATCTGTGAAGAAACGCGTGTTATATTCTTTTTCTGTAATTTAGTATTTAGAATCAAAATAAAATCTACAATAGAAAGCTGCACACCCTGCCTTTTAAAATGTTGAATACTCGAAAGGTGCACCAGAGTATCTACGATAAAACAATTTCAGGGAAGTGGTGGAGGACAGGGTGGGGGACAGGGGCATGCATCTGCTCACTACTATTAACAGAACTATTAACAGCCAGAAAATACAAGCAGAAACCGTAATGATCGCCGATACAGAAGAATGTTTTTGTACCCTAAACATGTAGGGTAGGAGGAGGGTAAACAAATAAAAATATTATATTTTTCATTTGCAAAATGTGTATGTTATAATCGTCCATATCATATATTAGCAAAAAGTTGCACCTTATGGTGGGTATAAAACTCAAACTTGTTAGGTCGGAGGCATTGCTTGTTTGAAAACCCAATCTATTTTTTTTTCAGTTTTGCTAAATTTGTGGAGGGAGTCGGTATTCTTAAAAAAAGAAAAAGAAAGAAAAAGAAATGGCCTAACTAACCGAGTCAGACTCATGATAACAGTCGTACGGTTTCAAAGCCGTAGCACTGGAGTGGCCATACCCTCCAGCCCTCCGTAAAACTGGAGTGGCCATGCCCTCCAGCCCTAAAATGCTAAGAGGGGGGGGGGGGCCGGGGTAGACACCACCCCACCCTCTCTAATATTTTACCAAGTGGTGTGTTCTTTCCACCCACCCCACAACAAATGTGTGTGCCTTCAAACGTAGCTATATAGTATTGTTCATTAAACTGGCTGGCAAGAAAAAAAGCGTCAAATATTGAATATATGCCATATACCTTATATTGATTATTCTTATCAGCGTACACTTGACATGCTAGTATTATTATATAGTATATATGTCTGTACACAGGTATGGGGACTTAACTAACCGTGTCTTAAACTTTGATAGAAAAGCTTATACAATTCAATGTTTTTCAAGGAAGTAAAATTCAATTTCACGTATTTAAAGTTGAGTAGTCCAGTGATTTCAGAATAACGTACAATGCTGTGACAACTTAAGGTAATAAAGAAACTGTAACTGTTATATATGGAATGAATTATGTTTATAACAGCATAATGAGTGGGAATGAAGTCTCAGGCAAAAAGGGGACACCACTCAGTGTTAGCCAGATTTGTGCCTCGGCAGAACACTTTGATTTATTCTGCCATCCATGTGCTGATGATAACGAGCATGTAGAGGCTCGTGGATTCTGTGTGCAATGTGATGAATATATGTGTCGAGACTGTGTCCAGTATCACAGGAAATTGACCGCTACAAAGAACCATGTTATTCAGGACGGAGATTCCATGCCTAAAGATGCCAAACAAGGGCACACAGTACAGCAGACCAAGGACGTTTGCACCGAACCATGTACCAAGCATCCTGGGAAGATTCTGGAATATTACTGCGAGCCACATAATGAGTTCGGCTGCAGTGTTTGTGTGACCCTGGGCCACATAACCTGTGGAGTGGGATACATTCCTGAACTGTCTAAAGGAACTGTTAATTCAGAAGAATATGGACAACTAGTTAAGAATATAGATAACTTGCATGACAATTTCAAAAAAGCAAACGAAAAGTCCAAAGAAGCAATTAATGAAACTGAAAATAGAAGTGAGGCATACACAGCTGAGGTCACACAATTAGGTGAAGCCATCATCAAACACACCAGAGATTTGATGCAGAGAGCCATGTATGAAAAAGATGAATTTGTCAGAGAAATTATAGTTGGACTGAGAGGCTCACAAGAACAGAGTGAAAAGATGATGAAAGAAATAAATTCCATGAAAGTCGATTTAGAATCAAAACATACGTCTGACAGTCAAAGCTTTATTCTAATGAAAAAGCTTCAACTGAATATAACAGAAGCAAATGAGACACTTAGGAAAAGATTGATTGACTCAAAACCTACAGTTTTTCAATTTGCCAAAAATCCGGACATAAAACGTGCACATGAAATCCAGTCTTTCGGAACACTATCAAAACATAAGAAAGTTGTAAAACAGTTGGACAATATCAGTATTTCTACAGAGAGTCCATGGATAACCGGACTTGAACTTTTGTCTGATGGAAGACTGGCTATGGTTGATAGAGAAAACAAAAAAATAAAACTTGTTGATACAAAGGACAAACATGTCACTGAATTCCAACTGCAGCATGAACCCTGGGACCTTACAGAGGTCAACAAAGGTCAACTGGCAGTCACTTTACCTGGGGAAGTGCAGATTCAGTTCCTGAGTGTGACAGGTAGCACGATTAGTAAGGCACATTCGATAAAGACCAAGCAATGGTGTCAGGGAATAGCTGCACATAAAAACAATCTAATTGTTAGTTTTCCAATCTACCCTGTTGAGGTTCAGATAATGGACATGACTGGGAGAGTGTTAAGGAGAATCACTACTGGTCCAAATGGTGAAAAGTTATTCGATATGCCTCAGTATGTTGCTGTCAATCCCAGTAACAACATGATATATGTGTCAGATTGTGTCAATGCAACTTTGACCTGTATGACCATGGAGGGAAAGGTTAAGTTTGTGTATAGGGATGAAAGCTTGAAATGCCCACAAGGTGTAACAGTAGGAGAGGATGGATCTGTGTATGTCTGTGGAGCAATAAGTATCCTGCATATTACACAGGAGGGAACCAGCATACAAACACTGCTGGGCCCAGGGCAGGAGGGAGCAAGTTCCTTATATATTGCTTATGACAAGAACACTGGGAAGATATACTTGGGGTCGACTGCTAAGAGTCTGACGGTCTACAAGCTTCAATAAAAACAAGTTATAAAATCAATATAACTTGCAAAAAAAGACAAAAGGGCTCCATCTTACACCGTGATTATTAATATAATTATGTTTTTAGAATTAATGTTAATGTCCTTGAAGACTATACTGATTTCTTGTCATATTTATCTCCATATCTGCCAGTTGTACATATAATGCAAAGAAAATGTACTGTTTTTTTATTGGACAACAGAACAAGTGCTGAAAACTCTTAATTTAAATTAACACTTTTGATTACCATGTATACTACAATGTTTTTTCGCATTCAACCTTTTCGCCTTTCACCGCCGCGGGTTCGAATCCCATTGGGAGCTCGAATTGTAAGTGAGGAAGTGTCGATTCTTACGGATGATGGGAGATGTACAGTACTGGTTTAACCCAGGAAAAGTGGACGATCTGCCTCAACCACAAAAATATTGACAGTCATATATAGCCTTACATGTGTTGAAAATTACGTAAAACACCATTCTCCTCACACCCCACACCGGCCTTCTACACCCATCCCCCACGCCTTGCATCCACATAAAAAACAATAACACTCTAAATAGATCAAGATGCATGTAATTTATGAAGAAAATAAAATCTTTTAATAGTGTACCCACAAGCCCCCACCCGCCATACCCCCGATCTCCCACAACCTCTCTTTATGATGGAAGGGTGGGGAGTGGGGATTGAGACAGGCAGTTAGGGTGGGGAATTGGGATTGAGACGGGCAGTTATGATGTCTAAACAAACAAAACAACACAGAAAAAAAAAGGACATACAAAACAAAATTGGTTGGGTTTTGGGTGGGGTGGGATGGGAGAGAGGGGAGCCCCATGCCCCAATATGGTTGAATGGTTGAGCTATAAATAAGAAGCATATCAAAAATGGTCAGTAACAACAGACTGGATGTTAACCAAGATTAGTGCACTTTTCATACAATATCTTATATGTTTTAAAAATTCCTTCCCCACCCCAACGCCTTGCACCTCCACCACCCCAAAAACAACAACAACAAAACAACAACACAACAAACGAAATGGATGATGATCGATGCTTTCTGAGAAGGAAAATATCATTTGATAGTGCACCCGGCCACCGCACCCACACCCCCACCCC